>CAUYQU010093220.1:0-38475 GCA_963574635.1 Cheracebus regulus | reverse complement strand
GTTATAGACAGAGTCAACGCATATTTTATTGATTTAATAGACTGGGATTATGAAGTGGTCTATTTGACTTGAGACCTTTAAACTGTGCTTGTAGTGTAAGCAGTTGGAACATGAAGATGCTGGTAGACAGGGCATCCCCTTAATTATTGGCTCTTAAAGCAGCAGCTACTTTCTTTAGGGAACATTGCTTCCAGTGAAACATTAACTTCTGTGATAGTATCTATTGCTGTCTGGAACCATAATGGGAGTTTTGCAATTTCCTTAGTACTATAGGAATAAAACCTTAGGGCTAGTGAAGCGATTGCAAAAAGTACAAGGTTTTGGCGTAACGTGAAGCAGTATATATAACAGTAGTGGTTAAGGGCAAGGGTCCTGGAGTTGGGCAAAACCAGGCTCTGATTGCCATGACAAGGTCAAGCTGGTGACCTTGGGCAAGTTACTTAACCGCTTTATGTCACGTTTTCCAAATCTGTAAAATCATTGTCTACCTCCTAAAACCATAGTAGGAATTAATATAAAATATGCAACGTACCTTGAAGAAAAACTACTATATAGTAAACATGTAATAAATGTTGGTTTTGGCTGGGCGTGGTGGCTCACGCCTGTAATCCCAGAACTTTGGGAGGCTGAGAAGGGCGGATCACTTGAGGTCAGGAGTTTGACACCAGCCTGGTCAACATGGTGAAATCCCATCTCTACTAAAAATATAAAAGTTAGCCGGGCATGGTGGCAAGCACCTGTAATCCCAGATACTCAGGAGACTGAGACAGGAGAATCCCTTGAAACCAGAAGGTGGAGGTTGCAGCGAGCTGAAATTGTGCCACTGGACTCCATTATGTCACTTAAATCATTGTGTATTTATGTATAAAATTAAAATAATAATAGAAACTAGTTAGGTTTGTTGTGAAAAATAAATGAAAAGATGCATAGGACGAATGTAGCCCAGTCCTTCTGTTAGTAAATGAAAGCACTAATAAGCAAAGTAGAAAGGAAGGAATTTGCACACAGGGGAGACTAAAAATTGTTTATGAAAGAAAAGAAATCTTAGAAGTTACAGGTTCTTTCTCATGATTTTATTATCCCTGTCTGAGAGCATTCACTTTGAAAAAAAATTTTTTTTTTGAGACGGAGTCTTGCCCTGTCACCAGGCTGGAGCACAGTGGCGCAGTCTCGGCTCACTGCAACTGCCATGTATTTTCAAGATCAGGAAGATTTTCAGTCTTTATGGGTCACTGAACAATTAAAGCTCCCTCAGAGGTTATGGGCTTCTTGAAAGAGAAGAATCTGCTTTATGGTTGTGTTTTTCCGATGCTGTTTTGCAGTATGGGTCAGCCGAGGAAATGGCATGAGATTGTCAGAAGAAAGGGCACTTGGCCAGGATGCCTGAGGCTTGTTTCTCCCACAGCTCTGCTCTCCTGCCAGGACCTCAGGCAAGTCACTTTGAATGTTTCCTTTTTAGTGCCCATAACAAGGAGCAATTTGACTTTTCTATCTACCTCAGGGAGTTATAAGGTCAGTGGGTGCCATGGCTCTGAGGTCTTGGTAAAGACTATCCAAGTCTTGATTTCCTCAATTAAAATATAAAGAAGAGAACAACTTTCCCTAAGTTTAGACAGCTGGTTGTTCTTTGAGGACAGTTCTCCTGATTTCCAGTTTGTTGTTCATTGATGAATCAATTTATGGCACAAGGGATTTGGATTCAATTCAGTTGTCCTGTGGATAATTATATTTGGCTACAAGTTTATGTCTGAAACTTTGAATTTGATTTATGTGAATAACTTTGGAAATCCATTTGTACTCAAATTTTGATGACTTAAAAATACATCATAAAAATTCAATTGATAACTTCTTTTTTTTTGAAACAGGGTCTCACTGTCTCACTTTGTCACTCAGGCTGCAGTGTCACTCTGCAACCTCGATCTCCAGGCTCAGGTGATCCTCCTACCTCAGTCTCCCCAGTAGCTAAGTCCACAGGCACATGCTGCCACACCAACCTAATTTTTAAAAACTTTTTGTAGAGATGGGGTTTCACCATATTACTCAGGCTGGTCTTGATCTCCTGGGCTCAAGTCAAGCCTTGATCTCCTGGGCTCAAGTCAAGCCTTGGCCTCCCAAAATGTTGGGATTACATGAGTGAACCACCGCACCTGTACCTTCCACTGATAACTTCTAAGTTTAGCTTCTGACTAGCATTTTAAAGATTTTAATGTGGAGTAGAAGTCAGAAAATCTTCATAGGCTTTCTTCACCATCTTGTTGAGGATTTCAAAAATCTCTTCCATTTGGGTGGGTTGATCCTGAGTTGGCTATTTTCACTTAAAACACCATTTTTCTATTAGTTTATTTTATTTGTTTAATGACTTTAGGGTACTTGTAAGACTTAAAGTTGTGAAAAAGTTGTTCTCATAGAAGTAGGGAGTAGGAGGTGGTTACCAGGGGCTGGGGAGGAGAGAGGGTTGGGGAAGTGCTGATCAAAGGATATAAAATTTCAGTTAGTCCAAAGGAAGCAGATGTATTATACAATGTGACTACCGTAGTTAACAGCATTGTACTGAGCAGTTGAAAATTGCTAAGCGAGTAGATAGTAAATGTTCTTCTCATAAAAATATGTGAGGTAATAAATATGTTATTTGATTTTGCTATTTTGCATTGTATACATATATCAAAACATCATGACATACTGATATTTTGTATATGTATGTATTGCAAAACTGCTAAATCAAGTCATTAACCTGGTGGCTCACACCTGTAATCCCAGCACTTTGAGAGGCTGAGATGGGAGAATAACTGGAGACCAGAGAATAACTGGAGACCAGGAGTTCAAGACTAGCCTGGGCAACATTGTGAGACCCCCATCCCTACAAAAATTTAAAAACCAATTAGCCAGGTGTGGTGGTGCATGCCTGTAGTCCCAACTACTTGAAAGGCTGGGGCTGAGGCTTGCTTGATCCCAGGAGTTGGAGGCTGCAGTATGCTGTCATTGTACCACTGCATGCTAGCCTGGGCAGCACAGTGAAATCCCTGTCTCTAAAACAAACAAACAAACAAAAAATCATGTTGTACATCATAAATTCTACATTTCAATAAAAAATAAGTAAAAATTTAAAAATTTTGTGAGTCACGGAGTGATAACTTCAAGCTCAGGGAAGACAAAAATGTTCATTGCTTATGTCATCTTTAGTCAAATGGTAATAACTACCTAGATCACTGATGAGAAGAGTGTTAGGCCACATATGAATTCCACAAAAAGTAAAGCAAATAAAAAGCTATGAAGAATTACTGATATCTTGATAACTATGCTGGGCATAGGAGGGAGAAAGCACTTGCCTTATGTTGTGTAGCTACCATTGCAAAATTGAAGAGAGGAAGAATAGTAGAGATTATTTTTATCAAGGCACATCATTACCATTGACCATTAAGAATCTCCTTTGCATTGAGAGCTGTACAGCTGAGATTCTTTTCTTTTCTTGTTGTGCAGAGTTTATCGCAGATTAGAGAGAGGAGTATCATGTTTATAATAACATGAAGAATACATGCTCATATAGTTAAGCCAATTGTATAATTATGGAATAAATACTAGCTCACGTTTCCCTTCCACCAATTATGTTACTAAATTATTTTCTTCTGTTCAAGAAATTTCCCAAGAAAGTTTGGTTGAAGAAATCTTTATGAATTTTCATAAGGAAGAATTCAAAACAGGGTGGTTTTTCACATTTCAGAAAGAATTTTCCCACAGTTTTATTGGCATTCATTGGCTTTTACTGTACTTAGAATACATGATTATCATATAAACAAAAAGGGCAATGATGGGAAAATGGTCAGGGAGAGCAGAACTGATTTGCAGGCATGACAGGAAGATTTTGAAATGCTGAGAAACAGCTGAACCACACAAGCCAAGACAGGATTTTTTTCTTTCGTTTTTTTTTTTTTTTCTTTTTTGAGATGGAGTCTCGCTCTGTTGCCCAGACTGGAGTGCAGTGGTGCAATCTTGGCTCACTGCAACCTCCGCCTCCCAGGTTCAAGAAATTCTCCTGTCTCAGCCTCCCAAGTAGCTGGGATTACAGGCACCCGCCAACATGCTCAGCTAATTTTTGTATTTTTAATAGAGGCAGGGTTTCTCAGTGTTGGTCAGGCTGGTCTCGAACCCCCGTGATATACCTGCCTCAGCCTCCCAAAGTGCCAGGATTTGTTTCTATTGCAGAATCAAGTCCGAGGTGGCTAAAAGTCAGTTTACAAGCTCTTGGGGGAAACAGTCAGGTACCTTTTCTACTTCCACCTCCAGCTCCCCCCAGTAATTCTGCTGAGTCTGAGGGTACCTATACTAGCAATCAGAGCAAGCTGTGGACAAATGGATTCTGAGGATCTGACTTGGCCCTATGCTGGGACCAAGAAAACAAAATTCTCAAGATACACTAGGCTTCCCATTAGGGTGTTGTTTTTCATGTAGAAGTTGGCTGTCACTGGACATAGTAATTTTGCGTCAGAGACAAGACAGTTATTACCATCTCATTTTGAGGTATTAAAAGACCCATCACCACTGTGAAATCTTGTTTGCTTCAGAATCTTGCTTTGCTTTGCTATTGTTCTGTTTTTCTTCTGGCCCTTTCTTGGTCTGCTCATCTGAATTCTCTTTCTCCTCCCATGCCACCTTCTTGAAGCCAAATATCAGAGCAGTATTTTCCATGGAATATCCACATACTTGGTGTTTCTCAACACCAAGAGAAAAATACAAGAGCAAAATTAGAATGCAAATAAAACCAAACAAAGAATACCCTTTTTGATCTTTATTGCTCCTAATTCTGCAGCCTTCAGTCTAGGCTCAGTTGATTGAAGGATGAGTTTTGTTTGATTTTGAATTTGGAAATTGTTACTCTTCTACTTTTCCTCCCCTCCTAATTGTGTTGCTTCAGGTTGTCTTTGAAATATCAAAATTCAGTTTTTTATTAGATGTTCTGTCTTAAGACTATGAGAAAGTTAGAACGTAATAAAACACACTCTATTTGACATTCATTGAACCTAATTTTGCCACCTTGTCACCTTCATCCAGGCCTAATTCCTTCTATTCTGTTTTTCCTGAGAAAGCTTTACTCTCTTGTCTCTTTGATATATATATGTGTATATGTTTGAGATGGAGTCTCATTCTGTCACCCAGGCTGGAGTGCAGTGGCACGATCTCGGCTCACTGCAACTTCCGACCCCCTGGTTCAAATGATTCTCCTGCCTCAGCCTCCTGAGTAGCTGGGATTACAGACATGCACCACCACGCCCAGCTAATTTTTGTATTTTTAGTAGAGACAGGGTTTCACCACGTTGGCCAGGCTGGTCTTGATCTCCTGACCTCGTGATTTGCCCGCCTTGGCCTCCCAAAGTGCTGGGATTACAGGCATAAGCCATTGTACCCGGCCGTCTCTTTGATATATTTTGTAATAATAATGTTACATTTGCATGGGGGGTTATAATTAGGAAAATGTTTCCACATAGATTATTGGTCTGACAGAGGAACTTTGGAGGAGGCAGGATGGGTGATTTCATTTTTGTTTTTTTTGAGATGGAGTCTTGCTCTGCTGCCCAGGCTGGAGTGCAGTGGTGTGATCTCAGCTGACTGCAACCTCTGCCTCTCAGGTTCAAGCAGTTCTCCCACTTCAGCCTCCCATTTTGGAAAGAGAAAAGTGATGTTCATAAAAATCAGGGTTAGAATCCATGGCTGGGCACGATGGCTTACACCTGTAATCCCAGCACTTTGAGAGCCTGAGGTGGGCAGATCACTTGAGGTCAGGAGTTTGAGACCAGCCTGGCCAACATGGTGAAACCCTGTCTCTACTAAAAATAATGCAAAAATTAGCCAGGCATGGCGGTGGGCGCCTGTAATCCCAGCTACTTAGGAGGCCGAGGCAGGAGAATTGCTTGAATCCAGGAGGTGGAGGTTGCAATAAGCCAAGATCATGCCACTGTACTCTAGCCTGGGTGACAGAACAAGATGCTGTGTAAAAAAAAAAAAAAAAAAAAAGATAATAAATAAATAATCAGGATTAGAATCCAGATCTTCAAAATTCAAGTCTATTCTTTCCACAGCATTGTGGTTCAGGGAGCTGTAAGAATAGATCTCCTCCTCTTTCTCTCTTGTCTCTTCCTGGAAGATAAACATTAGCATCTTGGACTTTGACCTTAACTCTCAGTTAAGGGCTTACTATGATATAATTAGAGAATGATCTATTGTTTCAGAAGCTGTTAGGTAGGAAATTAAATCTTTAGCTGATTAGCGACTAAACTAAATTAATACAATAACTTGAGGAAGAAGGTGATTATTAAAGGTGTAGTTATGTTCAGTCCTGAGTCACAAAAAAACCCAAAATAACAGTGAGTTAAATAGGAAAGAAGTTTACATTCTCTGCTGTGTAAAATTCTGGATGAATGGACTCATATGGTGATTCTGCTTTGCAAATGCCCCAGAGACCCAGGGTCCTTCTAGCTCACAGCTCCACCAGCCTATGCCATAGTCTCATTTTTTCATGTGCAAGGCAGCACCTTCCATCTTGGCAACAAGATGAAGAGATGCATAAAGAAAAAGGGACAAGAGGCATACCATAACTACCTCTTAAACAAGGTTTCTCAGAATGGCCGTGTGACCACTCTTCTTAAATTCCTTTGGCCGGAATCTGATCACATAACTGCAGATAGCTACAAGAGAGGCTGTGAGATATAGTCTTTGTTCTGGGTGACTATATACCTAGTGAAGATTTTTATTTCTATAGAGGAAGGTGAGGTTGGATGTTGTGTGACAAATAGACATTCCTGTCAGACATAGATATTGGAAGAGAGTTACTAAGTTATCATAAGAAAAAGGAAGGAAACATTTGCTATATTATTTCAACAATCTATGTAAAAGGAGCTTATTTGATATTCTAAATTGTTTACATGAAATAGAAGATTTTGATCAAGTTGTTCCGTTTTGGTCTACATTGCCTTTCTTATTAAGTCAGTGCTAAACTAAAACATATTTGAAGTCATTAAACACAAATTTGTAAAATGTGGCAAAGCCTCCAAGATAGTTTTTTTTTTCCTGTTGAGATCGGTTGATTCTCATTTATAACCAGATTGGCTGTAAAAGTGTGGGATAGTAAATTAGCTGTGATCTATTATAAAAGGCAAGGGATATGGCTTGTCTAGAGACAGGCTGACCAGTGATACACAACATGTACAAAGGCCAGAAAATGGACTGTAATCAAAGTCTTCGTTTTACGTGCCTTTGCATAATACAAGATGTTTGTGGGGTTTGAAAGGAGATTTGTTTCAGCTGTTGGCTGAGAGGGTGGCAGGAGAAGAGAATTCTGGGACAGCATACATATGCCTGCCTCTGCCAAGGACTGTTCTTGCAGAGCCTAAAACACAGTGCTGACCAACCATTTGGAGATAACTGGTAAAATCCTACCAGTGCCTTTCTATTTTGCTGCGTTCTTCAGTTTCATTTGGAATTAATAGTCCTTCCACTAGGTGGATTGCTACACCTGAGAAGATATATCTGCTCTTTGTATACCTTGATAGGCTGTTACCAGGGAACTAATTATATTGATGATTTTCTTCAATTTATTTTCAGTTAAGCAACAAAATGACATGATGACATATTTACCTCTGACATAGACTTGCTTTGCACTGGATGTCAGAAGATGCATCTTTAAAGAATTAATATATTTATATTTTGTCCATAAAAATTGTGTTCATAAAAATGTTTATTTTCAAGTTATCTACATACATTTAAAAAGGCTTTAAACAATAAATTTGTTTTGAAGTTTCTCTTCATATCACACACACATGCAATTTTACATAAATTACATATGTAATTTTTGTACCTTATTTTTTTTGTGACGGAGTCTTGCTCTGTCACCCAGGCTGAAGTGCAGTGGCACAATCTCAGCTCACTACGGCCTCTGCCTCTTGGGTTCAAGTGATTCTCCTGCCTCAGCCTCCTGAGTAGCTGGAATTTACAAATGCATGCCACCAGGTCCTGCTAATTTTTGTATTTTTAGTAGAAATAGGGTTTCGACATGTTGGCCAGGCTGGTCTCAGGTGATCTCTCCTTTTCTCAGGTGCTCCACCTGCCTCGGCCTCCCAAAGTGCAGACATTACAAGCATGAGCTACTGCGTCTGGCCTGTTGTTGCATTTTTTTTATTGTATGTTCTTCTTTTCCTTTTTTTTTTTCCAATATGCTGTTTGAGTAGTCTGTTCAGGCTGCTATAACAGAAATACCATAGACAGGGTGGCTTAAACAATAGAACTTTATTTCTCACAGTTCTGAAGGTTGGGAAGTCCAAGGTCACCTCTTCCTGGTTTGCAAAGGGAAACCTTGTTGTAAGCCTCACATGGCCAGAGAGAGAGAGTGCTCTAATCTCTTCATCCTCTTCTAAGAATCCCATCGTGAGTACTGTACCCTCATGACCCATGTAAACCTAATTCCTCTACAAGGCCTAATCCCATCACGTTGGAATCAGGGCTTCAATATATACATTTGGTGAGGGTACACAAACATCTAGACATAGCACCTTCCTCATTTTTCTTCAGTCTATTCTATATTACTCCTTTCAGATTGTCTCTACCAACAACGTGATGCTTATCTGTCCATATTTTTCTCCATGCCCATTTAATTGTATGTTAATATAACATAGATCTCCATATACATATATGCATATACACAGACGCAGCTTTTAGAGTTACGTTACCAAATGGAAGCATACTTTTCTACATTTTATTTTTTCTGACTCCCCAATACCTTGTAGAAATCCCTTCAAGTTGAATGATCTCTAATTCAAATTTTAAAAGTGACATTCCATTCCATAGTATAAATATACCTACCCTATTTAACCATTTCCTTCCTGACGGGCATTTGCTTTGCTTGCCATGCTTTGCTTCCAGTTCCCACTATGGACACTGCTGTAATCAACGTTCTTGTTCATGTATTCTTGTAGAGGTTGCTTTTATCTCTGGTGGATGGAGTCTCAGTGTTGTGTGGCAATAATGAAACAAACGTTGATGGATTTTGATTTTACCTCAGATTTTGTAGCATCTCTTCTTTTGGTTTTGACTGGAGGTGCTGCCTGGGAAAGACTAGTCGGTCAATCATCAGGAAGTCTCAGAATGTGGCATTTTCCAGAGTCAGGAGTCTCAGCCTCAGCGTTATGGGCACAGAAAATGGACTTTGTCCATATATCTCAGGACGATCTGCCTTTTTGTGACAGATTCTTGAATGGTAGAATTCTATTCAATAGTAGAATTCATGTGGCATCTTGATCCATGGCTAATGGTGCCCGCTTATGATGCCAGTTCTTTTTTCTTCTTTTTGAGATGAAATCTTGCTCTTGTTGCTCAGGCTGGAGTGCAATGGCGTGATCTCGGCTCACTGCAACCTCTGCCTCTTGGATTCAAGCAATTCTCCTGCCTCAGCCTCCCAAGTAGCTGAGACTACAGGCGCCCATCACCAGACAATAATTTTTGTATTTTTAGTAGTGACAGGGTTTCACCATGTTGGCCAGGGTGGTCTAGAACTCCTGATCTCAGGTGATCTGCCCACTTTGGCTTCCTAAAGTGCTGGGATTACAAGTGTGAGCCACCGTGCCTAGCCTTTTTTTTTTTTTTTTTAAAGATATATTAATATTCCTGGGTTTAAACTGTAATCAGTATAAGGGAATTTAAGGAATTGTTTTCTCCAATTTATTCACTTAGTTAACAAATATTTATTGGTATATCAGGCATTGTTCTAGACACTGAGGATAAATCCATGAGTAAAAATTATAAAAATTCACATCTTCTAGAGGGACACGGCAGTGACTAATATTAGGTTGGTACAAAATTAATTGTGGTTTTTGCCATTGAAAGTAATGGTGAAAACCGCAATTCCTGTTGCACCAACCTAATATAAAGGATCAAATGCATTATGTCAGGTGGTTAGAAAGCACTAAGTTAAAAACAAAGTAGAAAAGTGGTAAAGGATGCTAGGAGATGAGACTGACATAATTTTAATGGGGTTGTTAGGTATGACCACACTGCACATGTGACATTTGATGGGAACTTGAGAGTAGAGAGGTGGAAGGAGGGATATCTGGGGTAAGAACATTCAAGTCAGAGATGACAGAAGTGAGAAGCTTTAGTTGGGGAGAGAGGAAGGAGGAATGGTAGATCTTGATTTGTTTGAGGAAAAGCAAAGACATTAGTGTGGCTGGGACAGGGTTGGCAAAGGGACGACATATGGGAGATGAGCTGAGAGAGAGAAGAGGAAAACAGATCACAGAGTGTCTTTTAGGTCATCACCAGGGCTTCAGCCTTACTTTAAGATAAAACACCACTGGAAGTTTGAGCAGAGAAGTGACCTGATATAAGTAACATTTAATCAAAATCTTGGCTGCAATGCTGAGAAATGCCTAAAGGAAAGGCAGGAGTAGAAGTAGGGAGATCAAATAGGATGCTATTGCAATCATCCAACAAAGACTTGGTGGTGGCTTGGACCAGGGTGATCACAATTGAGGTGTAAGACATAGCTGGATTCTGGATATGTTTGCAAGGAAGAGTATATTAACTTTTAATTTTTGTGTAACAAATCGCTATAAACTTTGTAGCTTAAAATGATACAAATTTATCTCATAGTTTCCCTTGATCTGGGGTCAGATTATGGCTTAGCTGGGTTCGCTGCTTCAGGTTACCACCAGATTGCAATCAAGATGTTGATGACCTTCATTCTTCTCTGGAGGCTTGACTTAGAAAGAAGCTACTTCCAAGCTTATTCAAGGTGTTGGCAGAATTCATTTCCTGTGGCAGTAGAACTCATGGAGGCTTGCTTCTTCATGTTCAGCAGGACAGCCTCTGGTTCCAGTCTGCCAAGAGAAAGTCTCCTGTATAATGAAACGTAATCATTGGAGTCACACCCATCATCTTTGTCTAATTCTGTTGGTTGGAAGTGTTAGAGGTTCTGCTGGCACTCAAGGAGAAGGTACTTTTGGATACTAGGAGGCTGGAATTATTTGGGGAGTCACCTAAGATCTGTCTACCATAAAGAAACAACAGGATTTTTTGTCTGATGTAGAATATGTGATGAAGAAAGGAACAGCTGAAAAGTTGGAGTTGCTATTAATTAAGATAAGGAAGACTGAGGGAGGGATGATTGAGAACTCACTTTTGACTGCATAAAGTGTGAGATGCCTTTTATACACCACCCAGAGATGTCAAGCAGACAGTTGCATATGCAAATATATAGAGTTTAGTAGGGGGATCCAGGCTAGAGGTATAAGTTTGAGGTCCATTGACATATAGGTGGTATTTAAGGCCAAGGAATGAGATCACTAGGGAATGAGTATAGATACAAAACAAGTCCTACGACTGGACTCTAGGGTCCCAGCATTAAAAAGTTAGGGAGTCTAGAAAGAACCAGGTAAGGAGACAAAGTGAGATGGAATGAGATAAGAGGACTGCAGGAGTGTGGAGTCCCTGCAGCCTCCATGTGTTGAGTTGACTAGTTTAAATCTCAGAAAGCAAAGTTTCCTCTTACCTCCCAGTTTTGGGAGAAACCTACCTATCCTGTTGCCTCTTCTCTCCCTGAATGTGCTGTTGTCTTGAGTGTCTTAGATGCCAAATATGAATGGAAAAAATAATGTATCTTATGAAAGTTCAACAACCAAATGTGCATTCATGCCTAAATAAGTCAACCTAAATTAGCCTGATTGTGGGCAATGGAGTCAGTAGGAGTGTGTGAACAGTTTTATTCTGGGATTGATACCATAAAAAACATGTTGATCTGGCTGGGTGCAGTGGTTCACACCTGTAATTCCAGCACTTTGGGAGGCTGAGGTAGGCAGATCACAAGGTCAGGAGATCAAGACCATCCTGGCCAACATGGAGAAACTCTGTTTCTACTAAAAATACAAAAATTAGCCAGGTGTGGTGGCGGATGGCTGTAATCCCAGCTACTTGGGAGGGTGAGGCAAGAGAATCGCTTGCACCTGGGAGGCAGAGGTTGCAGTGAGCCGAGATCTCCCCACTGCACTCCAGCCTGGTGACTGAGGGAGACTCCATCTCAAAAACAAAACAAAGCAAAACAGGAAAAAACTGGCTGCTCTGTAAACTATACACCCCCTCAGGTATTAGGTGACACATGTCAGGCACTGCCTCAAAAGTGAAAGGTTGCAAACAGTGACAAGGGAATGGAAATGGATTAGATGTGGATACTGGAGGCACTTGTTTTTCTACAACCTTCTGACAAACATTCATTTTGGTATCTACTGATTATGCACAGGTATTTAATGAAATTATTAAGATGAAAGGTCTTTCTTTGGGCATAACAATTCACCATTTGTTCACCTAATTATACTCTGAATTTAAGGATATATTTCAATGCATTTTACCTTAGATAAAATCTTTTCAGTTCTTATGGAACACAGAGACATCATCATGAAATTCTAAGTGCATAAAGTGGAAACAAAGACTCTATTTGTGCATGCTGAGTACATGGGAATGTAATTAGCATTGTAGATAGTATAAATACTCATGTCCATACACCGTGTCATTAGCTGTGTGTGCTGAAGCTATATCACCCCCTTCATAGTCCCTTTCATGAATAAACGAAAACTTGAACGTTCACTTAGAAAAAAGGCATATTTTCTGTAATTTCCACTCAAGGGTTTCCTACGTGTCTTCATTGCCCAGCAAAGTTAGAAGTGTGCCCAGTGTGACCAATCATTAAATTTCTTTCTTATTGGGGTAGCATTGATTCAGAATTAATCATGTTTTCAAACAATGTGTTAATAATCCTATCAGCTCTCTGAGAAAAATTAGATTATAATCCTCATTTAACAAATGAGGAAAGAGAAAGAGTTAGACAACGGTCTGTGAACTCAGGGGACCAAAAGCACATTTGTTGGTATTGAGGCTGGCTGTTTCCTCCTGGACCACACAATTCACATCCTGATTGGGGTAAGTCCAGTCCGGAAGCAGGAGCTACAAGCAGGGTAATGAAGTGGCTGCATTGCCTTTCAGATGGGTCTGGAGGTCAAGTTAGTTTATTTGTTTTTAATTTAGCTGAACTCATAGGCTGGTTGAAAGATCCCTTTGTTGGTAGCAATCTTTTGAATAGCCGCACAAACCTTTTGGTCTCTCTCTTGCTTTACTCCAACCCCTTCTCCCATTTGCAGGATTAGAAAAGCACTTAGGAGGCACGTTAATCTTGCCGGCGTTGTCAGGAGTGATCAGCGAGTTTTATTAAAAGCCCCGGGATTGCCTGAAAGGCCTCCTTGTCTGACTTTGAAATGAAAGGGGCATGTTAAGATCTCAGGGCACATTGTCAGGACCCCTCGCCCTGCCCCTTGGACTATGAGCTGACCTTCCAGGAGGAACCACAGAAGCCCTCCTTTGTTGAAGGGATTTCGCTGGTGGACAGAAGGGAGTTGGGCCCTGTCAGCATGAACTCTCTGAGTTGCGGGGCAGTGAATGCCCTGCTGCTGCTGCTGCTGCTCCTCCTGGCCTGGACCAGCCCCACCTTCATCAGCGTCAACCGTGGGGTGAGGGTGATGAAGGGTCACTCTGCCTTCCTGTCAGGAGATGACCTGAAGTTTGCCATCCCCAAAGAGAAAGATGCCTGCAAAGTGGAAGTTGTGATGAATGAGCCAATAACCCAGAGGGTTGGGAAACTCACTCCACAGGTAGGTCCTATCTGTGATTTTCTGTTCAGTCATGTGTATGAATGCAAGTGTATGAAAATGTGCGGGGGGCAAAGATAGAACAGAGATATAAAAGGTCTCCCCTCAATCCATCAAAGACAAATATTAGAAGATGTTCACATTTGAAATGGTGTAGTTGCATTTAGCAGGCATAGTATTGCGCTGCTTTTCTATGTGAGGTGAAACCTATTTTTAAAGCATTCTTGGCTGATTTCAGATTACAAGCCTGAAACCAGCAGGATTTAATCCTGATTATAATAACTCTTGTGGAGGAAAGCAGTTCAAACTAATATGAATGCATATTTTTTTCTTAACTGCACAATTTCAGTAAGTCTTTCCAATTTCTCCTCTTTTCTTGAAGATAACTCTGGTATATCTTACCAGCTGCTTGACCTTATTATAGGGTAGCTAATTATACAGTAAAATAGCACAAAGCATAATGTAAGAGAATTACGTTGGAGTTATTCTTGCCCCAAATTATCCCATCCATTGCCAGTCAGAGTGGCTTTGGATAAGAGGTCAAGATTTCAAGACATTTTTAGGACATACCTTTGACCTTAGCATAGCAAAGGTAAAACTTGAAGATGTTTTGTCTATTAATATCACATATTCTTTGAATAAGGGAAAAGAAGTAGAAAAGAGATGTGAAGATACTTCATTTAAAATATTCACTATTCTTTGAAAATATCTGCATAATTTTTTTCCTTTTAATCAAAATCTTGGAGACTTTTATATTTAAGAGTGTTCTATCGCAAATCCTTTTGTAGAGTGAAGAGTTACCCCCTAATTCACTGGGTTTGAAAAGTCTGTATTCTCTTACACTGTTTTTGTTTAAAGTAGGAGTTACCACTATACATAATTTAAAAAATTGCATCTGATTTTATTTCTTGTTCCTACTGTCCTGTAACTTTGCCCCCAGTGCAAACAATCTTGAGAATATTCAACACTAGATGCTTCTGGAAAAATGGACCATTCTCTTTTGCTGAACTATGAACATATTTCCTTTTCATTTGGCTAACGAAACATAATCCGTGAGGTTATTCAAAAGTGGTACTAGTTATTGCAGAAAGAGAATAAAAAGACTTAGATGGATACTAGCTCAATTGGTATCTCTAGACATTTCATTTACCACACTTAGAGACCCATTCTGAAACACATCAGAATGCTATGGAAGAGGGTCTCACATTGCGCGTATTTATTTCTGATGTGATAGTAACCAAATGTCTCTGCCTAGTTACAAGATTTTATTGGTAAAGAGCTTTAGATGGATATCTAAAAGTGTTAGAATACAACAATGGCCCCACGTATTAACCATTGTATTCCCAAGTGTTCAGCAGTTGTAATGTCTCCTCAGTTACTCCCAATTATACTTGCATTTTGAATGTGTTTTGATTGGCTCTTACAAGTCAGGGAAAAAGAAGACACCTGGGATTGCTCATACTGGAACCCCAATGTGCTAAATAAGATGATGAAGCAATACAAATAAGCTCAGCACTGGGCAACAGAGACCCAACTACAGGGACTGGGGTCAAAGGGAAAATGCAGGCTGGTTGCAGTGGCTCACTCCTGTAATTCCAGTAGATTGGGAGGCTGAGGCGGGTGGATCACTTGAGGCCAGGAGTTGGAGAGCAACTTGGTCAACATGGTGAATCCCTATCTCTACTAAAAATACAAAAATTAGACAGGCATAATGGCACACACCTGTAAGCCCAGCTACTCAGGAGGCTGAGGCATGAGAATTACTTGAAGCCGGGATGTGGAGGTTGCAGTGAGCCGAGATTGTGCCACTGCACTCTAACCTGGGCAACAGCGTGAGAGTCCTTCTCAAAAAATAAACAAACAGACAAACAAACAAATGGAGAATGCAGCTCATAGAATTTTGAGAGAGGGTAAAACAGGGCCCTGATTCTAGAGGACGGGTAAAATAGGGCCCTGATCCTAGAGGACTGGGGTAAAATAGGACCCTGATCCTAGAGGACTAAGGAAATTAGGGCCCTGATCCTAGAGGACTAAGGAAATTAGGGCCCTGATCCTAGAGGACTGGGGTAAATTAGGGCCCTGATCCTAGAGGACTGAGGTAAATTAGGGCCCTGATCCTAGAGGACTGAGGTAAATTAGGGCCCTGATCCTAGAGGACTGAGGTAAATTAGGGCCCTGATCCTAGAGGACTAGGGAAATTAGGGCCCTGATCCTAGAGGACTGGGGTAAATTAGGGCCCTGATCCTAGAGGACTGAGGTAAATTAGGGCCCTGATCCTAGAGGACTAGGGAAATTAGGGCCCTGATCCTAGAAGACTGGGGTAAATTAGGGCCCTGATCTTAGAGGACTGGGGGAAATTAGGGCCCTGATCCTAGAGGACTGGGGGAAATTAGGGCCCTGATCCTAGAGAACTGGGGCCTCTGATAACGCAGGAACCCAGGGCTGTGCTAGCACATGAGTGCCTTAAAAAGACTGATGATTGATAATATGGTACCTCTTCCAATCAATATATTTTAAAAAGTCATTCAACATTTATTTAGAAGTGGGGCTATTTTGGGAAATAGAGAAGAAGCAAAATTTCTTTTAGTAGCTTGCAGGAGCAAGCTGTCTAAGATGTCTTCCAGTTTGGACCTCAAGCATGCATGCCCAACTGAGCAAAACAAAAGCTCTGCAGATGACCAGATTCTCCTCCTTAGTAGGCAATTTGGGGAGGATCTATTGTTACCTAAGCTAGCCTCTGAGAGCTCTCCTCTTCCTATCCCAAATGGCCTCTGACTCCTTACCATATATGGCACCTTCTCTGAAAGAAAATTGTCTCCATTATCTATTTTTAGTGATGTTTTAATGGTCCTGATTGCTTGGCCTGTTCCAAGGCACTGAGGAGCAAAAAAGTATCCAAGTGACTAGAACTAGGGAAAAAACATTTGGTTACAAGAATTAAGGATTGGAATAGACCTGCAAGTCATCTCCATCTCACACTCTCTGATTTTAAGGTAGAACTCCAGTTACTAGAAAGACAATATAGAGAAGAAACAACAAGTTGCCTAGCTGATTTAGGAAACTCTTGGCTGCTGAGAAACACCTCTGAATATACTGATTCCCTAGCCTGCTGTTGCTCATTTTAAAAAAGTAAAATCAAGTCATGAATACTTAGTGTATGTATTTCCAGAGGCAAATATGATATCTCAAATGGATTTATAGCCTCTAAAGTCAGTATGTGATTTGTATCTTCTAGTATTTATTCTATGGCAAAGGAGTTCATTAAAATCTGGAGTTTCTTCACCTTTTTTGGCCAAATATTAGAACTTTGTGTTAGAGAAATCTGTATCATGGGAAAACTTTGTTCCTCAAACTGCCAGGTGATCATTGCTATTGTTATTCTCATGATTTCAACAAAAACAAGATTGCCAAGTAAAGTCTGTTTGTTTTGTTTTGTCGAATTTGTGCTTGATTTTTAACCCAGGATGGTTCAGCCCTCCTCTAGGGGTTTCTTATGGAGTTTTAGAAATTAAGCATAGCTAAATGCACATGCACAGGTGTACACACACACATACACAACACATACAGCCTAAACATTATTCTTAATAGAGCTTAGTAATAAGCTGAAAGCCAAGCTTATGTGAACCCATTTCTAGTGAGACGATTGTATTAACAACACCCTGCTGTGTAATGAACAGTTTCATGTGATTTGCACAGAAAATGTTTTGTTTAACATCTGTTCAATTAGTGTTTTCATTTCATTACTGAAGTTTGTCTTAGGACCAACAGGTACATTTTCCTTTTGAGTATTTGGAAAGGGATTTCAATTGGTGCACACCAGTGCCTTCTGTTTAGATAACCCTCTTGCTGTATTCAATTAGATGAGGTCAACAGCAATATGTTTTCCTCATGTTTTAGGACAAGACTCCCTCACACATGGCACTTCTCACACCTAGCCCAAAGCAAGAAATATGCTGGGTGGAAAAGCCGCCCAGGTTAGTGCTGAACTTGCTTTTTATATAGGAAGTATAGCAGTAAGAAAGTATCTCTAGTTTGAACCAGTTTACTGTCATTAAAGTGAGTAATGAGTTAGGAATGTGTGACAATTTAATTATAAATTGTAATTGAAAAGCAGTTGAAGTGGAAAAAAACAAAGCTAGACAGTAATTAGAAAAGGATTTAGCTCTCCTTTGTTTTAGCTAGTAAATTTATGGACAATTACGGTTGTCGCCTTTTATAAAAGGAAAACATATTATGAAACATAAAACAGATGTTTCTTTTAACAAAGCAGATTGTCTCTTTATTACCATGACTATTTGTCAATGATATTGGGAAGGTCTTTGCTTTATCTCCTTCCTAGTTGTCAATTAAAAAGAGGAACCAATGATATCTGTGGGAAAAGAAACTCATTTTTATTAGTGTTAAAGTCTTCTCTGAGTAGATTCTGTTGTCTGAAAACGTTTGAGCCTGTGAAAAAGTACAGACAAAACACCAATGGTGAACATGCATGCATACTTCAAAGGTATTTCTTAGAACTCTACCAAAGTCAGATTGGGCAGAATGAGGGGCATGATGTGGGTGGGACAGATGATTCTTCTTCTAAAAATCAGGTTCCCAAAATATAGCAGTTGGCAATGTCCTTAATAATTCTGAGTGAGGTGAGACAGTTCACTATAATTTTATTTTAATAGAAGAAATTGCTTTTAGGTTTCCATTTGTCTTATCAACCATTTCTGCTATTACTTAATAAAAGTATATAAGACGCAAGTATTGTGTATATAAGACACAACTGTGTGTCTTTTGCAAGTACATAAGACACAACTGTGGGTCATGCTGGACTCTGATTAACCACAATAGTGTCTATAGTCAGTGGCTTCATCTTTGAATATGAGAATACTATTTGGAAAAGAAAGAAATAAAAGGAGAACGCAGATATACAGCAAGAATAAAGTGTGTCTGTGGGTGGATTAAGCACACCTTTTCATGCAGACACACAGAAAAAAACTCTTAACTCAATTGCTGTGAAACCCTGAAGGGGGTAAATAAAATTTTGAAAAATGAAACCATGTTTTAAATGCACTCTAGTTGGTAAAAATACACTTATTTAGAGAGGTGATTGTCCTTTAACTAATTTTCTTGATCTGCTTTGGTTTTCACAATTTAGATATTATCAAAACAAGACACAACTGTATAAGTAGGATGGTGAGTGGGTATGGTGGTAGGGTAGAGGTGGTGGTGGTGAAGACACACACACACATACACACTTTGCTAACAGACTGTATTTTCTCCAGGCAGTACTCTCCTGCCAAAATGGTAAATCTTGTACCAATTTTTTCATAAATATTTGTCCAATTCTTCATGTGAACTAGGTCTTTGACTGCCATTTCCTTCCCAATGAAGTCAAGTATGTTCACAATGGTTGTCCAATTCTTGATGAAGACACAGTGAAGCTCAGACTTTACAGGTAAGTGGCACAAGAACATCGCTCATTTGCTGCCAAGTAACCATTCTGTGTAATTTTGAGGGCTTTTCCTATGGATATGTATTGTCATGAGGGGAGTTAATAGATTCTAGACAAGAAAATAATCAACAGAAACTGGAGGTCTGAGTGGATGAGGCAAGCTTTGTAGCCAAATTCCACTTATTTCCATTTGTGTCATCTTCGTTAGGGTTCTTCTGTAGCCAATTTTTAGCCCTGTCCTATTTCCCTCTCGTGTCCTTATATAGGAATCTCTGGTGTTCTAACCCACCACTTATGGTGGAAAATGGAAACCATAAAACTACAAATTCTTAATGAGAATTAGGAGGAAAATATATCCCAAAAATGAATGAAATTCCTCCTTTTTAAATTACCAGCTGTTTAGTTACAGGAATCGCAGTATCTTCCATTTTAAAACATATTACATATTTACAATTCTTTAAAAATCAACTGTGAAGTTACACATGGAATGACCATAGAAGAAAGCAATTCTACTCCTATGTATATACACAAGAAAAATTAAAACTTTTGTTTTACGCAAGAACTTGCACATGAATGTTAACTGCAACATTACTCATAACAGCCCAAAATGGAATAAATCCAGCTGACTAAAGGTTAAACAAAATGTGATATATTCATATAATGGAATATCATTCAGCCATTAAAAAAAGAGCAAATTACTGTATAAGGGCTACAACATGGATGAACCTTGAAAACATTATGCCGAATGAAAGAAGCCAGGCACAAAAGATCACATATTGTATGGTTCCATTCATATGAAATGTCTCGAACTGGCAAATCATAGAGACAGAAAGTAGATTAGTGGTTACCAAAGGCTGGGGGAGGGGAAATGAATCCCTTTTTGGGGTGTTGAAAATTTTCTGGAATTAGGTAGTCATGATGGTTGTACAATCTTGGGAATACACTAAAAAACTCTGAGTTGTATATTTTAAAAGATGAATTTTGTGGTATATGAATTATATCCCAATGAAAATTAAATTTAAGCTTGTGGTCATGGTATTTCTGACTTCACAAAAGTAACAGAACTCATGTATGTGGAGTAGGCCCTTATATTTTTTTTTTGCTTGGTTTTTATTGCTTTTAAGAATATTTCATTTAAATATGTTGGGGTGAATTTCCTTTAAGCACTACCTTAATTCAAAAGACTTTTGTAGAAGACATTGGAACAGTGAATCATTCTACAAACATGGATGACGAGCTATTGTAGGTCAGGCTGTATGCTGAGCATAAGAAACAAAAGGGAGAGAATACATACATTATTTTAGTGCTCATGTCTAAGGCAAAATATGAGCAGGTAATTATAATGCAGAACAAACGCTGAAAGAGAGGCACAAGCAAAATGCTGTTCAGAAAATGAAGTGGCACCCAAGGATTCCTTAGGGACATATGAAATTAGCATACAGGCCATTTGATCTTTGTAAGACTTTAGAGTTAAAAAACAAACTAACTTTAAAGAGCTCGCATGTAAGGGCGGGAAGGGTAGTGGGGAGTTGTGGGGGACATGAGGTTGGTTAATGGGTACAAACAGTAGTTAGAAAGAATGAGTGAGACCTAGTATTTGATAGCATAACAGACTGACTACAGTCAGTAATGATTCAATGGCACATTTTAAAATAATTACAAGAGTGTAATTGGATTGTTTGTAACAAAAAGGATAAAGGTATTGGGTGAAGTAGCTCACGCCTGTAATCCCAGAACTTTGGGAGGCCAAGGCAGTTGGATCACCTGAGGTCAGGAGTTTGAGACCAGCCTGGCCAACATGACAAAACCCCATCTCTACTAAAAATACAAAAATTAGCTGGGCATGGTGGCATGTACCTGTAGTCCCAGCTATTCGGGAGGCTAAAGCAGGAGAATCTCTTGAACCTGGGAGGTAGAGGTTACAGTGAGCCGAGACTTTACAGGTAAGTGACACAAGAACGTCGCTCATTTGCTGCCAAGTAACCATTCTGTGTACTTTTGAGGGCTTTTCCTATGGATATGTATTGTCATGAGGGGAGTTAATAGATTCCAGACAAGAAAGTAATCAACAGAAACTGGAGGCCTGAGTGGATGAGGCAAGCTTTGTAGCCAACTTCCACTTATTTCCATTTGTGTCATCTTCCTTAGGGTTCTTCTGTAGCCAATTTTTAGCCTTGTCATGTTTCCATTGCACTCCAGCCAGGGCAACAGAGTGAGACTCTGTCCCAAAAAGAAAAAAGAAAAGAAAAGAAAAAAAGATAAATGCTTGAGAGAATGGATACCTCATTTATTAAGATGGGATTATTATATATTACGTGCCTATATCAAAGTATCTCATGTACCTCATAAAATGTATATATATATAATCTATGTACCCACAAAAATTAAAAATAAAAGTAAATTTAAAAAATATAATAAAGCTGATGAATTCTTGCTGCTCCCACTCCTTCCTTGGGTTTCTAGGCTGCTGGGAGGTTGGAAGAGTACACATGAAAGGCGGAGTTAGAGGAACTTCTTCTACTTTTG
Organism: Cheracebus regulus; assembly: GCA_963574635.1. Taxonomy (NCBI): domain Eukaryota; kingdom Metazoa; phylum Chordata; class Mammalia; order Primates; family Pitheciidae; genus Cheracebus; species Cheracebus regulus. Next base: position 16,836 of record CAUYQU010093220.1, on the reverse strand, counting down.
GTCTTAAGCACATTTAAAATAAAATATTTAGAGGAGTAGGCAGCAGCAGATCAGGGAGCATGCTTATTCCCTTCTTACCACTTCTCCTCTTCCAGCCCCTTTGGCAAGTTACCTGAGCTTGTTATGCCTCAGTTTCTTCCTCCATAAAATGGGATTAACAATGTCTATCCTAGGTTTTTATAAGGATTGAATTATACACTATTGTAAAGAATTTAGCATATTGCCTGGGCCATAATAAGAGCACATCAATTAGAAGCTGCATTATTGATGCATGCTAATCACTCATTAATCTTGTCTCTTAAAAAAAAAAATGAAAACCCCTCGCTTTTAGACTCTGCAGACACCCTGAGATTAGAGTTGCTAAAAAGATGGAGGGAATGGAAGTGGCAATTGCTGAATATGCTTTACTTGCCAAGCACGGAGCTGGGCACCCAAACTAGGCTGCAAATGACCACCCATGTAGTGGTATTTCTGAAGGGCAAAAAGGCCTGAATGCTTCAGAGACCACTCACTACTTCACTTCTGAATTAAAATTCAATCCAGAAATTATATATGCTTAATACTCTTAAATTACACATGTGCTAGAAGTAGACTCTGAGGCCTCAGCAGTCATTAAATATCCATATGCATGATGAGTTTGTGAGCAGGTGTTAAAAGAAAGATGTTGGGAGGAAGAAGTGGCAGGAAAAGGTATTGACACCAGGGTAAAGAGAAGAAGGGAAGAGAACAGAAAGGCTGGGGGTAAAGCCTGAAACAAAATCCAAACTCAATCTGCGGCACAAATTTTGTGGAGGCCAATCTTTAAGCATCTGGCTGAGTACACAGATATCAGAAATTTCTGAGCACCAATTAATATTGCTTTTGGCTTGTATTCTCCACAGATTTACTGAAACAGATACCTTCATAGAAACCTTTATCCTGTGGGTCTATCTCCTGGAACCAGACTGTAACATCATCCGTATGAGTAACAATGTGCTGGAGGTGCCTGAATTCAATGGACTGTCCCAAGCGATTGATAAAAATCTGCTCAGATTCGATTATGACAGGATGGCTAGCCTGGAATGCACAGTCAGCCTGGACACTATGAGAACTCGACTGCCAGCCCATGGTCAGATGGTTCTGGGGGAGCCTCGGCCAGAAGAACCTCGTGGAGATCAGCCACACAGTTTTTTCCCAGAGTCCCGTATGTCTTTTAATGCTTATCTGGGTGTTACTAAAATTGACAAAAATATCCATGCATGTTCACCTTCCACCATGATGAGGAGTTCTAGTTAACTAGTACAAATTTTAGCTGGCTGAACAGTTAGTAGTTAAGAGCACAGACTTTGCAATCAGAAAGACCTGGTTTTGAGAACTTCCTTTGCTCTTTATTTTCTGTGTAATTTTAGTTATTAACCTGTCTAAGCCTCTCTAAAATGAGTAAGGTTAATAGCTGCCCTGTAGTGTTGGGTAAGGATAAGAGTAAATGAGGTTATACACATACACAGTGCTTAACAGTGTCTGGCTCACAGTAGGTACTCATCAATTGTCAGCTGTTATTAGTAATAGCAACAGCAGTAGTTGGTGCATTTATGTACTATTATCGGATTAAGAGCAAGTTTGAAGTAAAGTTAGTTGGTAGCAGTGATAGATTAAATTAGGAAGAGTTGATGGATAACATTCTTTCTGCTATTCACTCAGTCAATGTATTTTGGGCACCTCCCGTTCTCTCTAAAAACTATGAGAAACCAAGAAATACAAAGGATAATCATAGTTATAGTAGTAATACTTTGAATTTGGACAGAAGGACAAATTAGAGGCACATTTGTTCTATTTTGTATATCAGAGAAATGAGACTCAAAAAAAAAAAAAAAAAGAAATGGGTGGCTGGGTGTGGTGGCTCATGCCTATAATTCCAGCACTTTGGGAGGCTGAGGCAGGAAGACTACTTCAGAACAGGGGTTCAAGACCAACCTGGACAGACTAGCAAACCCCATCTCTACAATTTTTTTTTAAAATTTAAAAGTGACTTATGATTATTACATACCAAACAAGGGTAAAAAATACAGTTGTTCAGAGATGTGAAGACTGTTAGACAATTATAGTTTTCAGTGAGAAAGAGCATTTGGTTCAGGTGATCAAAGAATGTTTAAGGGAAGGCTTAGTGAAAAGACTAAGTGGACCTAGGAGGATATGCAGGATTTGAATGAGTGAGAGCCACATGGGGAGGGGGTTTCAGTGACCAGACAGTCTAGCAGAGATTGTATGATAGAGACATGGAAGCTGGTGCTGCAGAGGAAAGACTGGAGCTAGACTGTGGAAGGCCTGCAGTGAGTCACTGGTCTATTTGTCAGAGATGTTCAAGCCTCAGAAAACACATTTTATTATATTTTCTCTCAGTTTAACTTTTAGTGGGTGAGGGCTTGGTGAGACACCTGATCAACTGTTTCGTAGTAAAGAAAATACAAGCTTTCAGAATCATGACAAGCTACCCAGTGAATGATTGGAGGGTACACGAGTGTTCTTGAGGCAGTGAGAGGGAATAAGTATTCATGGGAGGGAGCACTGGTTTTTAAATTTCACAATTGTTATGTTTAAGTGACTATCTTAATCCAATGCTGTACCTTCTAGAACTGGGAGCAAAACTGAAGTGTCCAGGTGGAAGCTGTACCCCAGGATTAAAGAAAATACAAAGCCTCAGAGTGAGCTGTGAGGAGTTCCTGCTGATGGGGCTTCATTATCAGCACCTGGATCCCCCTTCACCCAACATCGATTATATCTCCATCCAACTGGACCTCACAGATAGCAGGAGTAAAATTGTGTACAAGGTAGAGTTTGGGTTTATGTGTAGGTTCCCCCAGGATTCACAGTAAGAGAGCCAGTTACATGGGGGTGCTCATGCCAGGGAGAGTTCCTGTGTTTTGAGGGTGAAACTACCAGTGACTCATTGGAACTGCAGGCTTATTGGTTCTGCTAGTAAATGCTTAAAACAGTAGTTTGTATATAAAATTTCCCTTCTCTGGTTCTCTTCTAGGACCACCATCACTACAACAGTTTGGGAAGAAGTGGGGCTAGTTATATGCTAACCTTCTTCCTCCTTTACCTCCACTACTCTTCAGCCTGTCATTTGATGCTTCTCTTTGAAGCTTCCTTTTGTCCCTCTTGAAATTAGGGGGCCCACTCTGCAAGGTCACAGGAAACTAGTGGGGAGGAGAATCTCAGTCTCATGTTTATGTTTGTCACAGATTTGTCACCCTTCCAGGCTTTGGGATGAAGGGCTGGCTCATCAAGGAGACAGGCTCCCAAAGACAATCTTCCAATTCTTTTAATTCTCTTGTCTTTCCTTCTTTTGATCTCTCTATATTGAAATAATTGGATTCTATTTATTGGAAATATTGAACATGCTGTGCTGCTGATTCATGCACTCTATAATCTGTTTATTTGGGAAACTGGGGAAACTGTGTACCTGCTGAAACAGCTCAGATTTTGTGCTGATGAAAGATGATCCAAGATGAGTTTGGAAATACTTCTATCTTTCACAATCTGGCTTCTCACAGGGATTTCTCCTAAGGGGCCTGGTCAAACATTATTACTCCAAGGAATAGATATGACAAGGAATCATAAAGAAATGATAAAACAAAATCACAGAATTGAGATCTGGAAAAAACTGTGAGGCAGACTAGTCAAATTGATCAGGTAAATCACTTGGGCAGCTTTTCAAGGATACATTTCTGAGTCCAGCTAATAGTTAAGAGCATGGACACTGGGCACAGATTGCCTGGGTTCAAACATCTACTTAACTAGCGGTGTGACTTTTGGTCTCATTTTCTTCCACTTAAAGTGGGGTTAATAGTACCTACTTCTTAGAGTAACTGAGAGGATTAAATGAGAAAATGCTTATTATGTGAATGACATAAAACTTGGCACATAGTAGCACTATACATATTGCCGGTTTTAAAAGTCACCCAGTAAAAAACTCATCAGCCAGGTTTGCAAAATCAGACTGGGTTTAGCTCAAGCTTCCTATTTTATAGTGGTGGCCCTGAGGAGTGACATACTTTGTTCAGACAGACCTACACACTAGGTCTACAGACAACTATTAGATGTTTTCTGTTTGTTTTAACACAAAAACTCCTTTCACTTTTAATGATTTCTTATGTCCATTGAAAAAATTGGAGCCATTTTTCTTTTTGACCAAATTTTCTCATTTTTTTCCTTGCTATATTGAATAGAGCTTTATTTGTTTATATTTTAAAATCTATTTTATTGGGAGTTTATCCCTTTATCTTCCTACTTTGTTTATTATTAACCTATTCCATAGCTTTGTTTGGCATGTCATAAAACAGATTCATTTTTGAATATAAAAGTAATAGGCTCACTGCAGAGAATATTAAAAAAAACATAGAAAGCAAAATAAGAAGAAAATAAAGGTAGCTGTATTTCTACCATTTTTACATACACACGCACATGCACACGTGCATGCCAGAGTTGGTTTTATTTTATAAAATCAAATTTATACTCTACGTGAAGTTTTGTATCTTTGCATAGAGTATAAATTTGATTTCATAAATCAAATTTGTTATTTTTATGGTTATACAGGCAAATTCTCACCAAATGACCATTCACTCACAATTTATTCTAGATTTTTAAAAGTCTCCTTCCTTACATTTGCCTTTTAATCTACTTGAAATAAAATTTTATTACATGATGAAATACAAGGAACAGTTTTTTCCAAATAGCTCAAATTTTCAACACCATTCGTTGGACAATTAACTTGTTTCCCATTGATTTTAGATGATCTTCCATTGTATAGAAAGATATAATGTATACATTTTCAAGGCTAGCTCTTTTGCTTTTTAGATTTACCTACTTATTCTTTGTCAGTCTCATATTATTCTAAACATAATAGGCCTGTAATTATCTTACAGGCAAGTTCTTGCTTATCACTTCTTTTCAAAATTTTCATAGCCATTGTCACGTAGACTTAGTTCCAAATAAGTGTAATTAAATCATTTATGTTAGTTTCAAAAAAAAAAGCAGCCCCTAAGGATTTTTGTTAGTATTCAGTTAAAACTATAAATTATTCAGGGAAAATGAGAATAATGAAACATTTATCATATAGAGTCTTTTCATCCAGAAATGAAGTATCTCACTTCATTTGGACAAAGGTTCTTTTATATGATTCTGTAAAGTTTATAGTTTCCTTCATGTAAGTTGAGCATGCTTATTAAGTCCAGTCCTAGGCCTTTTGTTTTCGTGAACCTATTGTGAATAGAATATTTTTCTCCCATTTTATCTTCTCATTGGTTATTAACGATAAACAGAAAAGCTATTTTTGGATAATTTTCTTGTATCTGGCTTCTTTCCTAAATTCCGTTATTTTAAGAAATTCTCAATTCTTTGGGCTTTTAAAGACCATAATTATATCTTTCACATATGATAATTTTGTTCTTTCTTTTTCTGCAATTATTATTCTTATTTTTGCTCTATTCCCCACTGGGTTGAGCAGAACAATATTAAATATAATGTTATTTATAAGAATCTTTGTCTCATTTAAAAAAATACCTTTTATTGCATTTTAGGTTTGGGGGTACATGTGAAGAACATGCAAGATTGTTGCATATTGTCTCATATTTTTTACTAATGTCAACTGTCCACATTGAATTCATCTTTGAAATTATGTGGTCTCTCTGCTTTTTCCATTGTATAATAAATTTCTATCACCCTTTTCCTTTTAATCTTTCCATGTAATTTTATTTTAAGTGACTTTCTTGTAAGGTACATATAATTGGACATTTTTATGGAATTTCAGAATATTTGTCTTGAATAAGGAAATGCAAACTTCATATTTGTGGTAGCAATAGATACACTTTTTCTATCATGTTTATGCTTTCTTGCTAACTAAAACAATTTATCTTGCAAAATAGATGTGGTTTTTTTTTTTGCCTTTATCTTTCCTTACTTGACAATTCCTTATCACATTTTATGTTTTATTTGGACTTAATTCTAAACTTAAAAATATTATTAAGCCTACATTTGTAATATATACAGTCAAAAAATGAAGTGAACTCTCTTGGCTCCTTCCTATGTATGATGAGAATGGATCCAATTGATCCTTTCTCCTGGCAATTGCTTTGTTTATATAATTTGCAATTTCAGTTCTAGCATATGATTTTTATACCTTATTATAAGCAGTAGGCTCTTTCAACATTTGTATCCACTTTATTAACATGTTTAAAATAACACACTTATTTAGACTTGACTCTAGACTCGGTTAGTCTTAGTGTTCAGCACCTGTCCTTTTAAATCACAATTTACCCACTCTTGAGTTTTCTAATTACGCATCTTCAAAGAATTTTTTCCCCAGTGGCACGTGAAGAGTAGATACTCTAAATCCTGGGACATCTCAGTATGTTGTCCACCTGGCTTCATCAACCATGCAGTGAGAAGGGGAGGGGTTGATGGTCTTCTCCTCTGTTCCTTTCTTGCAATTCTCTTTTCTCTGAGCGTTGCTGGTTAGTTTCTGAACTTTCAGGATGGTGGCAGGAGTGGTTTCAGAGAGTAGGAGAGGGGGATCTTATTTAATCAGACACTGATGAGATATGATTTTATGCTCTCGGAGCCTGGTAGATGTCTCAAGATGTATCTTTGTCTTAGGGACAAATTCATGGTTTCTCTGGAGAGCCCCATTGGTCTATTACTCATAGCTCTCTTAAGAGGATGTATTTCTAGTCTGAGTCATCACTTGCAATTTCTCCTATAGCTCCTAGGATTTGATTCCATCTCCAGCATTTTGTTACTGGATTTTTGGCCTCTCAAGAGAGCTTTCTGAAGTTCAGGGTCCAGGAAAACCCCAGACCAGCCTTCTGCCCACTTGGCCCATATCTGGGAGCATTTATATGTCCCTTGCTGACACAAGAACAGACTGATTCTGGCACAGCTGTCATTATTTTTCTGCTTCCAGCCACTTAGCTTCCTCAGATATGAGCCCTGCATCAGCTCTTTGTGTGTGCTTCAACTGCAAGAAACACACATTAAGGGACAGGGGATATGGCCTTGCCCTGCTCTTCCTGCTCTGTCCCAGCACGTGATGTCGAAGGTTGGGAAAGTAACTGAACACAACACAGCAAAGCACTCCTCTCTCCTGATCAATGTTTCTCTTACCTTTCTCAATCTTTTTATATTCTTATATGGGCAAGAAAGTTCTGGAGTCTGGAACTAGTTCCAGACAACTTGCTTTGTAAATTCTGCATATTTTACTACCTGTCTTACATTCACTTGGAAATCTAATCTCTTTTGTTGAAACTTTAGCATTCTGTTATACACAGATTACAACTCCTAGCCCAATGGTCAGTGTTAAGCAGTACTGGACTAATGTGAATTTGGTAACTGAGTCTGGTCCTCTCAGCAATGAGATAGGTCAACTCCCATAAGAGCTGGCATCTACTGCTATGAGGATTCTTTTTATCTTCTTTTTAGTGACAGTCCCACTCTCTTGCCCAGGTTAGAGTGCTGTGGCATGATCACAGTTCACCGTAACATCAAACACCTGGGCTCAAGTGATCTTCCTGCCTCAGCCACCTGAGTAATTGACTATAGGTGTTCACCACAATGGCTAGCTAATTTTATTTTTACTCTTTGGTAGAGACAGGGTCTCACTCTGCTGCCCAGGCTGGTCTCAAACTCCTGGCATCAAGCAATCCTCACTCCTCGGATTTAGACAAGTTAAGTAACTTGTCTAAAGTCACACAAATTAAAAGTGTTGGAGATAGCATGATAAGCACAGTTCCTTCTGATGCCAAAGTAGGTGCTCCCTTCTTCACTTGGCTGCATGTAAGAGTCACCAGGGATTTCGAGAAATACTGGTTTTCTGATCCTCTTTTTGAAACAAACAAGAACCTCTGGAGACAGATCCTAGTTACCAACATGTGTCTAAAGCTCCCCAGCTGATTCCACTATACAGCCAGGTTTCAGGTCACCTAGAGGTCACATCCTCTAGGCTGTGACTGTATTGAATATTATGCTATTGGCCCTGTATGATATTGCTTCATTCATATTATTTCCTCCTTTGTATTTTCTTTCTCCTTCAAAAGTCAGAGAGTGTGTGGCTGCCTGTCTATATCAGAGCTGGAATTCCGAATCAGATTCCAAAGGCTGCGTTCATGGCCATGTTTATTCTGGAAGTGGATCAGTTCATCCTGACCTCCTTGACTACATCAGTTCTGGACTGTGAAGAAGATGAGACCCCTAAACCTTTGCTGGTGTTCAACATTACTAAAGCCCCGCTTCGGGGCTATGTGACTCACCTGTTGGATCACACCAGACCAATCTCCTCATTCACCTGGAAGGATCTCAGTGATATGCAGATCGCTTATCAGCCACCAAACAGCAGCCATTCTGAGAGGAGACATGATGAGGTGAGGAGAGACAAAGGTTCCAGCCTAGTCAGAAGTCACAGGGTTAGTTAAGAAGCCCCTACCTTGAACCCCCAGGTTCCTTTGTACATTGATTGCCTCAGAAAAGAATCAATCACTATAAATCAGGATGCAAACTAACTGCCCAGAGGAGCCAGGCAGGTGAGGTAAATGAGCAAACCCCACTGAGGGGCACTGAGGCAAACTGAAGCAAAAGCCAGCCCCTCAGGAAGCAGCTGCCACTCAGCTTGTGCCCACCACTGCCCTGTAAGGATACAAGTGTGCGTGCCAAGAGAAGCTGGGGAATGATACATTTTTTGGTAAAATGCTTAAATTCTTGAATAGAGAAAACAAGTAAAAATTGTAGTGAAATGTATTGTTCCAGCTACCAGATATTTCTGAGGGCCACCTTTGGCCCAGGGCTCACCAGTTGGAGAACTGCGGCAGCCTTCCACAGCCTTCCTGCATCACAGAGACCACTGAAGTTAGAGATGACTTATGTTTACAGTTCTTTTATTTAAAAATGTTTTGGTGTGTTTCTTCTTTTTAAGTTCTGGGGTACATGTGCAGGATGTGCAGGTGTGTTACATAGGTAAACATGTGCCATGGTGATTTGCTGCACCCATCAACCCATCACCCAGGTAGTAAGCCCAGCATGTGTTAGCTATTTTTTCTAATGTTCTCCCTCCCTCCACCCCTCACCCCGACAGGCTCCAGTGTGTGTTTTTCCCCCAAAATATGGAATGTTTCATGAATTTGTGTGTCATCCTTGTGCAGGGGCTATGCTAATCTTCTCTGAATTATTCTGATTTTAGTATATGTGCTGCTGAAGTGAGCACACAATTCATTTTTTTTTTTAGATGGAGTCTTGCTCTGTCACTCAGGCTGGAGTGCAGTGGCATGATCTTGGCTCACTGCCACCTCCACCTCCCAGTTTCAAGCAATTCTCCTCCCTCAGCCTCCCGAGCAGCTGGGACTGCAGGTGCATGCCACCATGCCCAGCTAATATTTTGTATTTTTAGTAGAGACAGGGTTTCACCATATTGGCCAGGTTGATCTTGAACTTCTGACCTCATGATCCACCCGCCTTGGCCTCCCAAAGTGTTGGGATTACAGGTGTCAGCCATGGCACCCAGCCCACAATTCTCTTATTAATCAATTCTTTTACTCTTTTTTTTTGTGAGAATTTTTTATGGGAATCCTTAATTTTAATTAATAACATGGACTCAGGATAGGAGATCCCATAGTCTCGTTTGATAACTAATTTCATGATGAAACACTGTCCATCAGGAAGGTCCTACTTCTATCTAAATCCCTTTTGCTTCAGGTTCAACCTCTTTCCTCTGGTTTTGTACTCAGTGGGAGTGGAGGACAGCTGGTTAAAGTCTTCCACATAATAATGTTTCACATACTTAAAGACCTACCAGCAACTTGATTCAAACAGGATGGAAATTTTAAACCAGCAGACTGATACAGACTTGAGTTCAAGTTTATTAAGGAAAAAGAGTGTCCCTGGGGTTACCAAGTTGTCCTCCATTGTAATGTAGGCATTTTCAGCACTTAGCCTCAAGGGGAGACAAAAGACTTCAGGCTATAAATGCTATGCTTTGCCTTCTGCTTTTATTTCCCCCTCTTCATCATAGTCCCTGGCCTCCCGCGTCTTCCCTGTTAGGAAGTAATTTCTCATTGCGCATCCAGTCTTACTTGGAGCTCACAAATACAGCACCACTTTTCTGGCCACTTTCTGGCATTGTATACTGTGCTCTTAAAGCAGAACCTGTACAAATGTGTGATTTTTTTCATTAGAAGGTAACTCAATTTTTTCAGTGGAGTTCACACACTTTTCAGGTTGTGTGGACTGGAAGCCCTGGGCCAGGGGCCCAACTGAATACATATTTACATTACGCCTCCAAAAAAGAAACCTCCTGCCCATGGAGTTTCCTTTTCACTCTGTTGCTTTGACAGCCTTGAATCAGTTTCTTTTGTTATTCAGTATTTGCTGATATATTGCTGTCTGATTATTTCTCTTATCCTCTCCCACCAACCATATGTTCTTCAAAAGTAGGGAGTATGCCTTGCATTTCTGTGTTATACCTCATTCTTCTCTGTCAACATCTGGTGCAATATATACACAGTGCATAACAAAGATCAAAACTTACTACATAGCCCCTACTTCTTATTTGTGAATTTCATGAAAACAAAATTGAAATATTTAAACATATGTCTAGTAGGATAGATGTCTCTAGATCAGAGTTTCTTAATAGTAGCAGTAGGACAATTGCCGTTTTGTATCAGATAATTATTTGTTTGGGAGGCTGTCCTGTGTACGGTGGGATGTTAGTATCCCTGGCCTCTACCTGCTAGATGACAATAGCATTCTCCCACACACTCACTTCTGAAACCAAAAATGCCTGCAGACATTCCCAAAAGTCCTCGAAGGGGACATCACCCTTAGTTGAAACTCACTTCTCTAGATCTTCTACCTTTGAGAGAGATTTAAGTGAATGAATGTAGGAATGAGTTAGTCTCTCGAGCCAGTACAGAGACACTTCAGCATATTACCAATTTTAGATTAATACTTCTATGTAGAAGAAAATTTTAAAATACTGCTAAAGTAAGGAGCAAGATCTAGATCCTGAAAAATTCAAATCAGGTTGTCAAAAATGAGATGTGGGAACAGGAGACACCTGAATCTCTGTTTGCCTCTGTGTGTGGGTATACTCCAGAATTAATACCACTTGACCCTGTAACATTTCAGTGTGTGGCTCACTTGCTCCTGTTTGTTTACAGGTAGAATTGGAGGTATACGACTTCTTCTTTGAAAGGAGTGCACCTATGACAGTCCACATCTCCATTAGAACAGCAGATACAAATGCCCCCCGTGTATCCTGGAATACAGGTAAAGCTGATATAAGGCATCACGCAACATAGCCCTGAAGGGAATACAAGAAAGTAGATGGGTCGGGAAAGAAAGGTAGTTTTATTCCTATTTCTTACTTGAGGCAACTGAAGCCCAGATAGATTAAGGGCATCAGATAGTAGCTTTTGGGTTTTTTTTATTCCTACAGGCAGTGTGAGAAATTTAAATCCAGGATTCCTGTGTCCTGAGTCCAAGTTCTTTCCCCTGCTGGAGATATGACAAAAGGACACCTTTCAACTGAATGAAGCAAAAAAGTGACTATTTGTCCTATTGAGCTGTAGTGGGACTGAAATCTCCAACTCAAATTGTTCCAAGGGATTGGAGAAAGATTTATCTTTTGTAATCCATAGTCTATTTTTATGTTGGGCTGCATGGAAACTAAAATACATAAATAAGAGCTTTAACTGCTTTAAAATATTCCTTTCTATGCCTCTCAATTCTGAGTGGACTTATGTGATCAGACGTAAATGTGGAATGTAAATGGAGATTTTTTTCCATTCTCACTGATCCCATCAATACCATTTGAAACATACTTATGAGCAGTGGTGATAGGTTGTATTAAGGGGAAAATATCTGTGTCTGATTTAAATCCTCAGGTGGCAACTTAAACAAGCTGCTTGGTGCATGTGTACACGTGGGTATGTGTGTGTATGTATGCAAGTTTCAGTAGAGATAGAGAACATCAGGTGAGCAGCCCTGATTTATAGTTTTGGCTCTATATCCTACTCTGTCAGGAGGGTAATGAGAGAAAAGATGGAATTGGTAAGCTGAAGTTTAGGAATAATCACATGTTGCATGGACTCCTGCTTGAGCATAGAGACAGAATAGTCTGTATGTGCATGCGTGATCGGTGACATCCAGGTTTGTTCAATGTCATTTTGGCTGCTTTGAACATCAAAGCATTCTTTAAAAAGAATCCTTTTAAAAATAAAAGTTTGCTTATTATGAACTTGATCTGCGTCATCATTGAAATTTGAAGAATACTTTACATTTAAAGTTATTATTTCACTGTGAATATATAACCAATCTTAATATTTTGTTGTATACATTTATAGGCTTCTCAGTTGTTCCTCTGCTGTGCTCCGTGACACCTTGTCCTGTGCACTCCTGGCTTCCAAACCCTTACTGCCAGTCACAGAGATTCTTATGCACTTTTCTTCCTTCCCTCCTTCTTTCCTTCCTCCCTCCTTCCCTCCTTCCCTCCTTCCCTCCTTCCTTCCTTCCTTCCTTCCTTCCCTTTTCTCTCTCCCCCTCCTTTATAAATGTATTAGCCCAGTTCCTCTAGAGTTTCTCTAGAAAACAGACCCTGAGGCAGATCAGATGTACTAACTCTATGCTGAAATCAAGAGTAAGGGAAATGTAGCATGGCTGAGCTGGTCACAGCTTTATAAAATAAAGCAGATTTCTCTGTCATGCTGATGTCTCCAGGGAGGAGATGGAACCTCTGTGTCTGGGAAGAGTTAAAAGTGGGGTGAGGAAAAGGTCAACAATCTATTAATGGTCAGTTCTTTCCCATTTCCTGTCTTTAATGGGTTAAGGTTTACTTCACTGGATATTAACCCCCCACATGCCCAGACTGTGTTACCTGGCCCCTCTTAGCCATTGCACACACTCCCTGGGTCTCCTGGCGACCAGTCACAAGGTTGGTCCTGCCGCCACCAGGGGGCAGTGGAGGTAGCTGGCTGCATCAGAATATGATGCGGTGGAGGCAGGAGGGCTTTGCAATGTTGGAGACTGGGAACTCTCTTGGGGCAGCTGCAGCTAGAGGACAGGGAGTTGGTTGTGGCCAGGGTGGTGGGTGAGGCTGGCAGATATGAGGGAAGCATAAGACAGGTCCAGCAGCACATTGCCTTGTGATTCAACCAGCTTGCTCTGTCCCTTTCAGGATTCTCTGCAATCTGTTGTAATATTGTAGTTAATAGTACTAAAAATAAAAACAGTACTAATAATAAAAGCAAATTCCAGTTTCTTGAAAAGCTTTTAAAGATCCAGTATTCAGATGGTGTCATGAGTGGAAATTCATTCATCTTTTCTTAAGCAGGCACGTTGACATGTCATAGAACTTGCCAACGCCCTTTTCTTTTTTTTTCTTTTACTTTAAGATCTGGGATATATGTGCTGAACGTGCAGGTTTGTTACATAGCTATACATGTGCCGTGGTGGTTTGCTGCATCTATCAACCTGTCATCTAGGTTTTAGGTCCTGCATGCATTAGGTATTTGTCCTAATGCTCTCCCTCTCCTTTCCCCCCACCTCCTTGACAGGCCCTGGTGTGTGATGTTTCCATCCCTGTATCCATGTGTTCTCATTGTCAGCTCCCACTTATGAGTGAGAACATGCGTTGTTTGGTTTTCTGTTCCTGTGTTAGTTTGCTGAGAATGATGGTTTCCAGCTTCATCCATGTCCCTGCAAAGGACATGAACTCATCCTTTTTTATGGCTGTATAGTATTCCATGGTGTGTATGTGCCACATTTTCTTTATCCACTCTATCATTGATGGGAATTTGGGTTGGTTCCAAGTCTTTGCTATTGTGAATAGCACTGCAATAAACATACATGTGTGTGTGTCTTTACAGTAGAATGATTTAAAATCCTTTGAGTGTATACCCAGTAATGGGATTGCTGGGTCAAATTTCTGGTTCTAGATCCTTGAGGAATCGCCATACTGTCTTCCACAATGGTTGAAGTAGTTTACACTCCCACCAACAGTGTAGAAGCATTCCTATTTCTCCATTTCCTCTCCAGCATCTGTTGTTTCCTGACTTTTTAATGAACGCCATTCTAACTGGAAAGAGATAGTATCTCATTGTTGTTGATTTGCATCTCTCTAATGACCAGTGATGATGAGCTTTTTTCATATATTTGTTGGCTGCATAAATGTCTTCTTTTGAGAAGTGTCTGTTCCTATCCTTTGCCCACTTTTTGATGGGGTTGTTGTTTTCTTGTAAATGTGTTTAAGTTCTTTGTAGATTCTGGGTATTATCCCTTTGTCAGATGGACAGATTGCAAAAATTTTCTCCCATTCTGTAGGTTGTCTGTTCACTCTGATGACAACTTCTTTTTCTGGCAGAAGCTCTTTAGTTTAATTAGATCTCATTTGTAAATTTTGGCTTTTCTTGCCATTGCTTTTGGTGTTTTAGTCATGAAGTCTTTGCCCATGCCTATGTCCTGAATGGTATTGCCTAGGTTTTCTTCTAGGGTTTTTATGGTTTTAGGTCTTATATTTAAGCCTTTAATCCATCTTGAGTTAATTTTTATATAAGGTGTAAGGAAGGCATCCTGTTTCAGCTTTCTGCCTATGGCTAGCCAGTTTTCCTAATGCCATTTATTAAATAGAGAATCCTTTCCCCATTGCTTTTGTCAGGTTTGTCAAAGATCAGATGGTTGTAGATGTGTGGTGTTAATTCTGAGGCCTCGGTTTTGTTACATTGGTCTATATATCTGTTCTGGTAGCAGTACCAAGTAGCCTGTTTGGTTACTTTAGCCTTGTAATATAGTTTGAAGTCAGATAGTGTGATGCCCCCAGCTTTGTTCTTTTTGCTTAGGATTGTCTTGGCTATATGGGCTCCTTTTTGGTTCCATATAAAATTTAAAGTAATTTTTTCTATTTCTGTGAAGAAAGTCAATGGTAGCTTGATGGGGATAGCATTGAATCTATAAATTACTTTGGGCAGTATGACCATTTTCACGATATTGATTCTTCCTATCAATGAGCATGGAATGTTTTTCCATTGTGTTTGTGTCCTCTCTTATTTCCTTGAGCAGTGGTTTGTAGTTCTCCTTGAAGAGGTCCTTCACGTCCCTTGTAAGTTGTATTCCTAGGTATTTTATTCTCTTTGCAGCAAGTGTGAGTGGGAGTCCACTCATGATTTGACTGTCTGTTGTTGGTATATAGGAATGCTTGTGATTTTTGCACATTGATTTTGTATCCTGAGACTTTGGTGAAGTAGCTTATCAGCTTAAGGAGATTTTAGGCTGAGATGATGGGGTTTTCTAAACGTACATTCATGTCCTCTGCAGAGACAATTTGACTTCCTCTCTTCCTATTTGAATACGCTTTATTTCTTTCTGTTGCCTGATTGCCTTGGTCAGTCCATACTATGTTGAACAGGAGTGCTGGGAGAGGGCATCCTTGTCTTGCGCTGGTTTTCAAAGGGAATGCTTCCAGCTTTTGCCCATTATGACATTGGCTGTGGGTTTGTCATACATAGCTCTTCTTATTTTGAGATATGTTTCATCAATACCTAGTTTACTGAGAGTTTTTAGCATGAAGGGGTGTTAAATTTTATCAAAGGCATTTTCTGCATCTATTGAGATAATCATGTGGTTTTTGTCATTGGTTCTGTTTATGTGACGGATGTTTATTGATTTGTGTATGTTGAACCAGCCTTGAATCTCAGGGATGGAGCTGACTTGATCGGATGGATAAGCTTTTTGATGTGCTATTGGAATCAGTTTGCCAGTATTTTATTGAGGATTTTTGCATCCATATTCATCAGGGATATTGGCCTGAAGTTTTCTTTTCTTATGTCTCTGCCAGTTTTTGGTATCAGGATAATGCTGGCTGCATAAAATGAGTTGGGGAGGAGTCCCTCTTTTTCTGTTGTTTGGAATAGTTTCAGAAGGAATGGTATCAGCTCCTCTTTGTACCTCTGGTAGAATTCATCTGTGAATCTGTCTGGTCCTGGGCTTTTTTTTGGTTGGTAGGCTATTAATTACTTCCTCAATTTCAGAACTTGTTATTGCTCTATTAAGGGATTTGACTTCTTCATGGTTTAATCTTGGGAAGGTGTATGTGTCCAGGAATTTATCCATTTCTTGCAGAGTTTCTAGTTTATTTGTGTAGAAGTTTTTATAGTATTCTCTGATGGTAGTTTGTATTCCGGTGGGATCAGTGGTGATATCCTCTTTATCATATTTTATTGTGTCTATTTGATTCTTCTCTTCTTTATTAGTCTCTCTAGCGATCTATTTTGTTAATCTTCTCAAAAAACCAACTCCTGGATTTACCGATTTTTTTGAAGGTTTTTTTTGTGTCTCTATCTCCTTCAGTTCTGCTCTGATCTTAGTTATTCTTGTCTTCTGCTAGCTTTTGAATTTGTTTGCTCTTGCTTCTCTAGTTCTTTTAATTGTGATGTTAGGATGTTGATTTTAGATCTTTCCCAATTTCTCCTGTGGGCATTTAGTTCTATAAATTTCCCTCTAACCACTGCTTTAGCTGTGCCCCAGAGATTCTGGTACATTGCGTCTGTTCTCATTGGTTTCAAAGAACTTATTTATTTCTGCCTTAATTTTGTTATTTACTCAGTAGTCATTCAGGATCAGGTTGTTCATTTTCCATGTAATTGTGTGGGTTTGAGTTGGTTTCTTAATCCTGAGTTCTAATTTGATTGCACTGTGGTCTGAGAGACTGTTATGATTGCCATTCTTTTGCATTTGCTATCAGTTGGGGCTTCCACAACACCCTCCTTGGGTTGGATCAATTTTCTAGAGTGGCTTACAGAACCTAGGGCAACACTTACA
>CAUYQU010093219.1:0-108290 GCA_963574635.1 Cheracebus regulus | reverse complement strand
TAAAAGTGATCACATAATAGGAAATAAATCACTTTTTAGTAATTGCATAAGCATTTCACAGATTTAAATGAAATCCTGAGCAATAGAGCAAGATTCTCGTTCTCTCTCCCTCTTTTTCTTTTTTCTCTTTTATTCTACTTCTTTCTTTCTCTTAAAAAGAAACTGTCCCTCTACCTCGTTTCTTAGCTTCTTCCCTCTAAAAAAAAAAAAAGAATATACATATGTAAAAGATCAATTAAGATGTGAACCCTTTACTGTATCTAAGTCATATCTTAATATATAGAAAGAAAAAGAGAAAGGAAGAAAGAGAAGAATGAAAGAAGAAAATAAAAGGAGAAAGGAACATTTTGTTGGGGAAAATAAAGCCATCTCTATATAGATGGAATTCTGCCTAGAGACTGCCACTTTTCTATTCCTGGGTTTGGTGATCTTTAAAATCCTCTTCAGCTATGGCAGGCAGTGATTGTTTGAATAAGAAAAAATGTAAGGTGAAAATTTGAGAATGGCAAAGTAAAGTTAACACCAACTTTTATGGCCCAATATTATGATTGTCAATGGGCCCATTAACAAGAAAATGATACTAACGATAAAAATTCTAAATTGCTGTGTCAAGTCCCCACTTTCCTTACCCAAAAGCTATGGTTACCTTGTGCATCATAACACTGACTGTAAATTAGGAAACTCATTTTACTTCCTCCATCTGCAGAGACCAGTGCTTAAAGAGGGTGTGTTTGAAATGGATTTTACAATTCAAATTTAGTTGCACGAAGTCTTACCACTCTGAGCAAAAATAAAAATCTTCCCTCCGCTATTGTAATCAAAACAATACCCTGAGCTTACAGCTCCATGGACATATTGCAACCAGAGTGATTCAGGTTAAACTCTAAACACCTAGGAAATTTAGGAGCAGGTAAAACTAGCATCTGCTTTCTTGATATGTTTGGTGGGAGGGAAGGAATTGTCACCCACATGTTCAGAAGACCATCACCTTCTTCCCACAGTTTTTTTATTTTAAATTTTTTATTCTACTTTAAGTTCAGGGATATATGTGCATAATATGCAGGTTTGTTACATAGGTATACATGTGCCATGGTGGTTTGCTGCACCCATCAACCTGTCATCTAGGTTTTAAACCCTGCATGCATTAGGTTTTAAGAAGTGACAGAAATCCACAAGTCATGCTTTACAAGGGATTACAGTATTGTGTTATTATACCCTGGCGTGATTATACTTCCTTTTGTATAAATATGACCTCTTAAGATTTTAAAACCCTTTGAAGAAATAAAAGAACAGTATTTATTTATGTATTTTTAAACTTTTAAGTTCAAGGGTACAGGTGAAAGTTTGTTACATTGGTAAACTCATGTCATGCAGGTGTGTTGTATGGATTATTTCATCACCCAGGTATTAAGCCCAGTAACCAATAGTTATTTTGTCTGCTCCTCTCTCTCCTCCCATCCTCAACCCTTAAGTAGACCCCAGTGTCTGTTGTTTCCTTTTTTGTGGTCATGAGTTTTCATAATTTAGCTCCCACTTGTAAGTGAGAACATGCAGTACTTGATTTTCTGTTCCTGCATTGCTAAAGATAGTAGCCTCTAGCTCTGACCATGTTCACACAAAAGACATGAACTCGTTGTTTTTTTATGGCTGCATAGTATACATATGGCATATATGTACCACATTTTCTTTGTCCAATCTGTCACTGATGGGCATTTAGGTTGATTCTATGTTTTTGCTATTGTGAGTAGTGCTGCAATGAACATTTGCTTGCATGTGTCTTTATGGTAGAATGATTTATATTCCTCTGGGTATGTACCTAGTAATGTGATTGCTGGATTGAATGGTAGTGCTGTTTTTAGCTCTTTGAGGAATTGCCACATGCTGCTTTCCATAATAGTGAGGAATTCCACACACATTTCCACCAACAGTGTGTGTTCCTTTTCCTCTGCAACCTTGCCAGCATCTGTTATCTTTTGACTCTTTAATAATAGCCAAAACTAGCATTTATTGAGCTTATAATATGTATACAGCTTTTAACTTCTATCCTTCACTGAATTCTAAAACACTATTTTACAGATGAAGAAAGTGAGCCTTTGTGAATGTAAACACCTAGCTCTCGGTGAAATACCAGAATTTATCTTGAATTTGTCTGACTCTAAAGCTTGTTCTCCTTCTACTGCAGACTTCTAGTGGCTCCTTTAAAAGAAGAATCTACATTTAAAATAATTTGCTCTGTGTTTGGAGTCACCTACGACTTTAAGTACATGTTAAAGTACTGGCATAAATATTAGACCACAGATTTAGTTTTCCAAGAGATAGTGCTTGTTTCCATTTCCTATGAATCAAAGTTACTTCATTGTTTTCTTCTTTCTGTTTGGTAGAAAGTTGACCTCAGTCAATTCAAGATGTGCCTAATTTTGGGTAATCCACATTCTTGAAGTTACCCATTAGTCTTTGTGGGGGAGTTGATGAGTGTGGTGCTTATTATCTGTTGA
This sequence comes from Cheracebus regulus, assembly GCA_963574635.1. Taxonomy (NCBI): domain Eukaryota; kingdom Metazoa; phylum Chordata; class Mammalia; order Primates; family Pitheciidae; genus Cheracebus; species Cheracebus regulus. The sequence continues at coordinate 105,795 of CAUYQU010093219.1, read as the reverse complement.
GGTTGGTCTGTGTCACAAGACCATGTGGGTTACAGATTTGTCATTCAGAGTTTAGGATATTCTCAGGTGTGACTCCATCATGTCTGATACTTCCTTGAATACTTTTTTTTAATTTTCTTTCTTCCTTTTTTTTTTTTTTTGGCTACAGAGTCTTGCTCTGTCGCCCAGGCTGGAGTACAGTGGTGTGATCTCTCAGCTCACTACAACTCCACCACCAGGGTTCAGGCAATTCTCCTGCCTTAGCCTCTGGAGTAGCTGGAATTACAGGTACACGCCACCACGCCTGACTAATTTTTGTATTTTTAGTTGAGATGGAGTTTCAATATGTTGGTCAGGCTGGTCTGGAACTCCTGGCCTCGTGATCCACCCACCTCAGCCTCCCAAAGTGCTGGGATTACAGGCATGAGTCATCCCGCCCGGCCTTTTTTTTTTTTTTTTTTTTGGTTAGTATTTTCTAGGTCAAGAGAAACTCTGCAGGCTGTCCCTGGCCATGCCGTTATATCTTTTCCACTGATCCTTAACACTACAGAAGTTTGCCTACTTGTTGGGATGGGGGTTGTTGAGAACAGAGAGATGACTTTGGTGCTTTTGTGCTCTTGTGCTTTTCCACGCTCTCTTTTCTTGAGTATTTAAATGTGACTGGGTGTCGTCACTTTCCCTTCCTTACCCTCATGACAGAAACCTTGTAGTCAAGGAAAGGAGGATGGTAAAGGTATTAAATAATACATTCTTTGAAATCATTTTCATGTTATATGGAGACTTCTTTTGGCTCCCTCAATTGGGTTATCCATAACAACTCTCCCTAAAGAAAATGAATGCCCAGTTGAGATTAGAGAAAACAAAAGGAAAAAACCCCTTATATAGACTGTGAAATGTTAAGCATATTCTCTATGTCATGAATATAATCAACAGGCAGTTAATGCTTAAGGTAAATGAAATATTACAGAAGAGGTAATATATTTGTCAATCTAAGAATTTTCAAAACTGGATCAGTATGAAAGTCACCTGGAAAGATTTTAAAATTTGGATTTCTAGGCTCCATCCCTAGAGTTTCAAACCTAAAGATTTGAGGAGCAGCTGAAAAAACTCTGCTAAAAAAGCAAACAAAAAAACCCTTGTAAAATTGGACAAATTTGAGAAATACCATCTTAGCCAATCTGACTACCCAAGTTTATTCAGTATTACCCTATGAAGTGCAGAGCAGGATCCTAATAGAATATTGATAAACATTTTGGTAGCAAAAGAAGTATGAACATATCTGAAACTTAATAGACATGCTTGGAAATACAGAATGTAAACTTCTTTTGTACATACATTTTATTTGTCTCAAGATCAAGGAATGGATTTGGGGCATCTATAACCCTATCTCTTCAGAGACTTATTGCCTTCCTGATTTTTAATCATCGCTCCACATCAAATCAGGTAGAATTTGATGTCACTTACTTTAGTAATAAAAGTAAGTTATATACATGTGTTAATTCCCAAGTCACTTGAATTTTAGCATTTTATTTTTAATATTGAAATAGAAGCTTTGTGTTTTAGTAAAAGATTAGTTGGGGAACCAGTCTGAGAGACATTTTTAGAGCTGGAATGGCCTTCTTGTTTCAAAAATCATATTGCATTGAAGGCTTGCTTTAAAATTAAATGTACTTTAGTAATTTTAGTTATGTCATGGTGGTGGTGGAGGAGGAGGAGGATGGAGGAGACAAGCCAACAGAAGCCCAGGATAATCCCATTTGCTTCTTTCCCTTCATGTTAATTAATTCATGCATTTATCCAAATACTTATTGATAGACATTGTTGCCAGTAATTAGAAACAAGAAGATCAATGTAGTAGGGTTCTCCAGAGAAACAGAACCAATAGGGTGTACCTGTGTGCATACGTGTGTGTGTGTACCTGTGAGTACATATGTGAGTGTGTATCTATACATATATATACATTTATATTCTATGCATAGAATACATGTATATGTGTGTATATGTATATATATATTCTACTTATGTGCATGTATATATATATACCCACATATGTATTCTATATAATTGCATTAATACTTTACATAGACACACATATATATGTATTCTATTTATATGTGTGTGTATATATGTATATGTATATAAATACATTCTATTGTATTCTATATATATGTGTATATGTAAATAAAATACATTCTATTGTATTCTATATATATGTGTATATGTAAATAAATATATAGAAATATATATGTGTATCTATATACATATAAAATATGTATGAGAAAGGATTTATTAGAGGCACTGGCTCCATGATCGCACAGGCTGAGAAGTTCCATGACAGGCCACCTGCAAACTAGATACCCCATATTGCCAGTAGGGTGGTTCAGTTCAAGCCAAAAGCCTCAAAGCCCAGAAAGCTGATAGTGCAATATCTAGTCCAAGTCTAAAGCCTCGAGAACCTGGGGTTGAGGTGGGGACCACTGGTATAAGTCTTGGAGTTCCAAGGCTGGAGAGCATAGAGTTCTGATGTCCAAGGGCAGGAGGAGGAGTGCACTCCAGTTCCAGGGGGAAGAAAGAGACCCGTTCATCTTTCCTCTGTTATTGTACTTTCCAGGCTTCCAGCCAATTGGGTGGTGCCCACCCACATGCGGGTATATCTTCTCCACTCAGTCCACACAGATTCACACACCAATCTCCTCTGGAAACATCCTCACAGAGACACCCCCAAAATAATCTTTTACCAGCTTTCTAGGTATTTCTTAACCCAGTCAAGTTGACACCTAAAACTAACCATCACAAACAGTGAGATGTAGCTTTGACTTGGGAAAACCTAGAGCCCATGGAAGAAGATAGATATGTAAAAATTTCAATAAAACCTAAGTGGTATGTTCGAAGTCTCAATGGACCATTATGTGCAACATATAGCCATGTTTAGGGACATTAAGAAATGTTTTCTAGAGACGAGGGATGCAAATGGGGTCTTGAAGAATGAATACAATCTTCTGGCAAAGAGGGTGCAAAGAGGGAAGGGCACTTCATGAAGAAGAAGCAATGTGCAAAGGCAGAGTTAGGAAAGGAATGGGTGTGTGTTTAGAGAAAGTATTGCTAGCTTGATACAGTTGGAAAGTGAGGAGAATGGCAAGATACAAGGCTTGCACAGGTTTGGAAACGGCCCAATATTCACGTCAATGATGTTAAAATTGGTTCTGTGGGCAGTAAGGGACATATCAAAGGTTTTTAAGCAGAGGAGTGACATGATAAGGTTTATAGAAAAAATATACTGCAAGTCCCTGGGGGATGAATTAGAGGAAGAAGGTGGTGGGGCAGAAGGAGAAGTTAGTCCAGGAGCCAGAAGATGAATGCTTAAAATGAAACAATTACAGAAGAGATGAGAGAACAGATGATTTGGAAAGTCAAGAATTAGAATAGACAGGACTTGGTATGAGAACGTCTCTGTTCTTAGTTTGGATTCTCTCAGGTGCTAACCCTGAGATAAGGATGTGAGTGGATGAAGTATAGAAAATGCTGGAAGGGAAGCGGGAGGGGGGCGAGGTGGGGGTAACGTGGCTAGCGGTGCCTTGCTGCCTGTGACCACAGCCAAACTCGTGTGAAGCTGGGAAGATGTGCGGAATATGTTCCTCAGAATTCTCCCTCTGAGGAGTGAGGGAGCCTCACCTTCAAGGGGAGTAACGGGGAGGGCGATTGTGTTGATTTGAAGAGTGAACGGAATGCCCCAAAATAATAGAAACCTGTCTCAAATCCGTTTAACCTACTGTTGAGAAAGAGTGAAGACAGTAGTTTGAGAAAGATGCAAAAGCAATGAAAAACCTGGGAGACTGAAGTTTCCTTGTTGGCCAAAGGGAGCGACTTAACAGAAAGAGACGGAGGGTGGGAGGGAGGGAGGCTTGCCCTTACGGATGGAAAGCATTGTCCCCCGTGCTGGGGGTGCCTGTGTCAAGCCACAGTTCCAGAACAGCCGCCTCTGAGGGAAGTGGATGAGCACTCCATGCTCTCAGGCGAAAGGGAGAAGTGAGGACTGGGGAGGCGTGTAGGTACATTTGAGGTGGAGGGAAGCTCCCTGGAAGGAGTTCATGTCTGAGGGTTTCATGTTTCTGTGCAGTAAAGAAAACAGCATGAATGAACCTAAGATAGGCGACTTGTCTTCGTCACAGACGTGAAGACCAGGAGGTCTCTTTGTTCCTCACTGGATCCCTAACGTCCTGAAGTGAGGCTGGAAAGCCAGACTCCCCCTAACTAGTTATTGAGTGTAATGAAAGAGCTGAAAGTGCCTTATATTATACCAACAGGAAAAGTGTCAAAAATATGTGGGTTCAAATCCCATCTTGCTGTATCACATTGAATAAATTACTTAAATGTTAATTCCTAGGGATTTAGTGAGGATGGGATATTATTTGCTGGATAGAAAGATAAAATAAAAAGTAATTATACATGATTTTTATTTTGCTCATCATCATACATCTCACATAGTAAATATACCTTGGTTTTAGGATATGAACTTTTCTCTTTGTTCTGTGCTATTACAAAGGAAAGCATACATTAAAGCTTGACTTTTTATTCAAGGACTCTTAAATGTTATAATATTCTCTAATAAAATACGAACAAATGATTGGAAAACAAAGAGTTTGCCATCCTAAGGTGAAGTATGCATGCACATATTTTCTCATTCTCATTCAGAATTAAATACAGCACCTAAAGTTTGAAAAGGAGGTTATTTAATGATGTTGGATTTTAAAACTTCCCTAAATGTTATTCGGCACCAGGAGGGATCGCTAATTTCAAAGAAAGCAGAATTAAAATACAGCAGGTTTCCGAGAAGTTAGAGAAAGAAGAGAAATCAATAGAGTGAGGTTTAATCAAGATAAATGGAAAGCAATTCACTAGGGAAAGACCAAATCTGAAGGAAGAAGAAAAAAAAAATATATAAGCCAGAAAATGTAGGTTAGAAGTCATTAATATGGGTGAGAAAAATAAGTGCTAAGATGATAGTCATTAATAAATTTGATGTGAGCTTACAATGAGATGCTACTGCAAAAAAATTGATGAATGTCATATGAGAAAGTCTTCACTGATATATGTAAGACCTGGAGAATGAATATTCCCCCCAACTTTTTTTAACCAGATTGCTGGGGCTCTATATTAAACAATTCAGCTATCCTATGGCCCTCACTTTCTGCTTCTTGAAATGGCTCTGAGATTTAAGACACAATGCAAAACAACAATGAAAGGTGCCCACATAACTGGAGGATTATGAGGCCTGTTGCAGCACACTGGACCACTTGCTCTTCCTTAAACGGCTGCATCTCATCACTCTTCTGTTCCTTTGCTGCTTTTTCCCCCTCTGCCTGGTGCTACATTCCTCCACTCTCTGGGTACAGACATTCATTTCATTCATCTAGGGCAACCTCAAATGTAATCCCATTGGTGAAGACTTTTTTGATGTCTGCTGCTGTCTTCAATACGCCGTGCTGCCTTCTGTCTGCCTGCCTTCCCATGAGAAATAGGATGGGGTGGGAGGAAAGTACTAGAATGGGAGAAGAGGTGGAGGGATGTGTGCTATGGGTTTGGCCTGGGCAAGGCTGGGTCTAGAGGTTGCAGAATTATCTTTATTTAAGGAAGTCCTGATTTAAGTTACAGGATCACAAAGTAGAAAGCACACACTGTGAGAGATACTCTTGACGATACAGAGAGGCTTGAGGGGATAAATGACTTCAGTAGACCTCCTTGAAAGCGTATCACTAAATCTCTGCACCAGTTATCAAGATATCATCTCTCAGCTCCAAATGCTTGCTTAAGAGGCCCAGAACATAAGACTAGATCAGCAAAATTCATCTGTTTGGTGGCTATTTTTTGGGACATGGATTTAATATCTCATCAAGGACCCCAGGGGATGAGGGGTACTCTTACCAAAGGAAACAAAAATAGTAGGAATATTGTTTCTTCCCATATACTGAGTGATATGGAAGGCTGTCAATGTTGAGTGGCTCTGCAGAAGGTTCAGGCTGTCCTTGGACTTAGGTCATATAATCCAGTTGACCCTATAATATTATTGGTGCTAGTGGTGAGAAAAGACTCAGTGTAGATTTTCACAGCAGTTCCCAATGAGAAAAGCACAACACAGACCTCTGGAACTTGAAGCCAGACCATGGCAATTGCAGTGGAGAATTGTAAACCATTTTAGAAACCAGTTCTTCATATGTAGGGATCCTGGTAGAGACTAAAACCTTGATCATGAGGCACCAAGTGACTATGCAGTTGAACTACCTATTGTGGGCTAAGTTATGTTGGATCAGCAGAGTCACGAAGTCAGAAAGGCCAGCAGCACTGGATCACAAGATGGAAATGGTACATCTGAAACCAAATTCAGGAAGGGCCAGAGGACATGAGTAAGATGCATAAGCAGGTATCTCAGCTGCCCACGACAGTACAGCAACAGACCTTTCACCACAGTGGTCATGTGGTGGGTCTGATATGACCGACTAAATGAAGAGGGGACAGCCTAAGTTTTGTTTATGAATGAGTCAACTTGGTATGTGTGTGGAAGCTGAAAATGGAGAGTGGCTACATTATAGCCATATTCAAAGATGGTTTGAAAATAGTGGAGAGGGAAAATCTTCCTTATGTGCAGACCCGTAAGCCATGAGCTCCACTTTGTATGGAATGAGAAGTGGACCAAGTTAAAAATAGATGCAAATTCCTGGGCAGTGGCTAATTTCCTGTCTGGCTGGTCAAGGGCCTGGAAGGAAAAGAAATAGAAGATCAAAGACAAGGAACTGTGGATTAGGAGCATGTGATGAACATATTGGCATGAGTATAATCTGTCTATCACACATTGATGCTACCAGGAGGCATTCGCTGTGAATGGGTCATGGAACACCAAGGTGACAAAATGCCATGGCCAGTAAGTGTTATCCAGCCTTTGTCACCAGCCATCCTGGATCTGGCCTAATAAACACATTACCTGAGTGGCCATTGTGTCAGAGATGAACACTGTGCACGGGCCTGACAATAGAGTCTCACATTTGCTGAAGTCTGTCTAGATACTGGTGCCTTTGAATGTCCAACCTGGTACCAACAAAGACCAAATCTGAGCCCTCTAACTGGCACTATTCTTTAAGGAGTCTGATTTGGTGGCAAGGAGACTGCATTCTGGACAGGGGCAGGGCTTTGTCCAAAGAAATGGATGCATATTCTGGGCATGAATTTTCCTTCCCGGCCCTTAGTGCTTCAGCTAGCACTGTCATCCTGGAGCTTTCAGAATGCTTGATCCACAAATGTGGAATCCTACTCAACAAATCATCCCGGATGCGATTCCACTTAGAGCAAAAGAGGTGTGAGAATGGGCCCACAACAGCTAGATTTACTGGTTGTATCATGTACCTTTACTGTATCAAGAAGTAACTGACCTGTTGCTCTAATAGGCCTTCTAGCAGTGGCCTTCTAAAGACATAGCTGAAGCTCCAGCATTAAAGTAATACTCTGAAAAGGTGAAGTGCCATTCTCAGAATGCACACTACATACTTAATCAGAGACCTAAGTGTGGTGCTCTGTCAACGATAGGAGCAATATATGGGCCCAGGGACTAAGGTGGATGGCAGAAGGGTTCCTCATGCCATGACCTCTGACATGCTGGAAAACATTGCACTTCTCATCCCTATAACTCTGGGCATTGCATTGCTAGAGTTCCTTGTCTGAAGTGAGAGGACTCTTGCAAGGAGACATAGCAAGAGTTTCATTCAGCTGGAGCACTTTGGACATCTTGTGTTCAGGGTCTCACGTGTAAGAAGAGGGTCATCATTTGGTAGGGTAATTGACACTGATCAGCAGAAGGAGGCAGCGAGGTTTTCAGACATTGATGGTTGGGAGGAATGTAGAGAAAGCAGGTAATCTCTGAGCACATCTTGGTACTCTCTTGCCTCAGAATGACTGTAAATGGATATATGCAGCAACTCTGAAGAAACAAGCATGTGAAAACCAAGAGATCAGATACTTCATAAATGAAGGTTTGGGTCAGCAGAGTCAAGAAGTCAGAAAGGCCAGCAGCACTGGATCACAAGATGGAAATGGTACATCTGAAACCGAATTCAGGAAGGTCCAGAGGACATGAGGAAGATGCATAAGCAGGTATCTCAGATGCCCACCACAGTGCAGCAACAGACCTTTCACCACAGTGGTCATGTGGTGGGTCTGGTATGACTGACTAAATGAAGAGGGGACAGCCTAAGTTGGGAGGAATGTAGAGAAAGCAGGTAATCTCTGAGCATGTTGGCCACCAGGACCTGTGAATATGATAACTGTGAGGGTGGGGGATGTAGAGATTCTCACATTCGTTCTCCATGTCACTGATCCCAGTTGCATTTTTGCTCTTTATTAACTGCAATGCAAATTTAATTTTGCAAATATATATTTTAAATGCCTTACAATTCTTCTGGACCTCTCTGCTTTAAAATTCTTACTGTCTCTTTTTAAGAAGTTTTAAAGTCTAGAAGTTTACATGACTTTCTGCCAAAATTTCACAGCAATTTTTAAAATATATTTCTGAGGATCCTTCTACTTAACAACTCAGAAGTCTTCTCTTTCTCTAAGACTTCTGAAAGATGTTTTCTTTTCCTTGTCCTGCAGTATTCTGAATTCCTGTTTACTTATATTTAAATGGTAAGAGCTGTATTCACATCTGGCAGTTGTCAACCACCAGGGAATATATATTGTCCTTGGCTTTAATCTCTGTCCATTTGGCAGTAGGTCAACACTCCTTTGCATATTTTTAGCAGCTTGGCAAGTTGATGTGTTCAGCTCAGACTTAAATTCTCTCTGTATAATGAGCTCCACAGATTTCCGACAACTATATTGGCTTTAAGTAGCAGAAATTCTCCTAGGAAGCTTCAGTAAAAGCAAAAACAAAGTTTAAGATGAATTGCAGCAATATATCTTGGAAACTGATGAGCAACAGAAACCATCGGTCCAGGGATACGATGTCCTTGGGACTTCTTCTTTGTCTCCTCTTTGTCTTGGGTTTGCTTCCCACCATTCTCTTCCTGCCTCCTACCCTCCCTCCTCTTGTTTCTGGCCAGCTTTCTCTAATTCACTCAACTCTCCTGCTATTCCAGCTGGTATGGTCTAAGCCGTGACCATCATTAGCTCTCAAATAATGTGTCTTCTGTGGTACAGCTAACCTCACTGATCTGAAATCTTGTTTTCCAATCCAAATGACCTCAGAAAAGGGTTTATTGGCTTAATGATTTTTCTCCCATGCTGCAGTCAGCTGTTTGTCATGCAGTGCAGTCACATGATATCAACATAATCATTACGGCATAGGTGAGAGGTGTGTGTGCTGTACGGTGTTGGGGTGAGGCAGGAGTGAGGGGTAGGCAGGAGGGGGCTGGATTGGCAGTCTGCTTATTAGGTGTTGATTCACTGTCATCCAGTCTGTATTTCATTACCTAGCTCCTTATACCTAGCTCCTTAATGATATAAACAAATAAGAGCATGGAAAGTTCAGTCCACAGTAAACACTGCTGATAAGGTTCTTCTTGTTTCCATCATTGTCTACTCCTGACCCACCCTGTAGAAATTTCAGTTTCCAATTTTCCACCTGCCGTTGCCAATTCCCTCCATGTTCTGCTTATCTATGATTGGAATTTGGAGTTTCCAACTGGATATAGGGAACTGATATTGGATGGATAAGGGGATGTATGAGGCTACCTCAGAAAGTATTGTCTCTGCGGGATATGGAGTAATTTTCTGGTTTATTTTTTAAGGCATAGACAAAGAGGAGGGATGAGGAGGAGTATTTCTACTTATTTTCAGGTGGGTGGTGTCACAGCACAGGTGGCTCACAGGTGTCCTTCTAGCCAGTCCTGTTGTCCTTGTCACTGATAGTGATGTATTACAGATTTAGTTAGCTTTCACTTCCTGTTTACAATATTATGAGTTTTCATTCTTTGTATTTTATTAATTTGGTATTATATTTTGAAAGTGGAAGTGAGGCCAGTGTTGGGGTCCCTAACCCTAATCTGTTTAAAACTGAATATTGATTATAATTTGTTGACCAAACTATCTCATTCTGTTTTGAAAGAGGTATTTGCTACTTTTTTTTTTTAACTAAGAAATCAGTGTATACTTTAGCATATACATAAAAAGACCACAAACAACGACCACTGAAAAACCAGTTATACTTTTGGACTATAGTTTTCTCTCCTTTAGTTTACATGTATTAGAAATGCTTTGCTAACTGAGAAGGACTACCTATTTTTCTATTAACATCATTTGATTTTTCTTTAATTTCTAAATAGAGCAATTTTAAATATTAAACATAAAGTAGGTTAAATAATGTAAAAAGCTATGCATTATTAAAATAACCAGAATATCCATCTGTTGTGGTTAAATACATAATTTGTTTTAAAATATGAGTATGAAAAAATAGTAATTAATAAAATCAGCATGGGAAATAACTTAAAAAAAGCTTTCAATAGGCTTTCCCACCTGGCTACTATTTTTGAAACTCTAGCAGGTTATAAAAGGAAATTAATAGTTGATAAAAAATTAGAAAAGTGAGTAGAGATTTGGTTAACTAAATCAAAAAAGGGATTTAAAAAATATGAATGAAATAGCATCAACACTATTTTGTGAAAGAATATTAATAAAGTCTACCAAGAGAGTCCTGAAACATTTTGTGCATTTTAAGTGTGGTTGATTCTTCTAGGTAATGATGCTCTATTATAAGAAGAGTCAATATTTGTATGGCACAAGATAAAACAATAGATTGTCTCAATTGGCCTCATTCATTTGACTTGCAGATAATATCCTCTGAATTGAGAAGCATATGTTAATATTCATTTTTATTTTTGCAGTGCCAAATTAGGCTTTGAATACAGTCTAAAATACAGTGCTGCAAATTTGGAAGCACAACAGCCAGTGTTTAAGGGGTGTTATGGCTTGTAGATGATCTGTTTGGCCTCTTCCAGTCTCATGCTGAAATGTGCACCCCAGTGTTGGAGGTGGAGCCTGACGGGTGGTGTCTGGGTCATAAAGGGGGATTTCTCATGAATGGCTTGGTGTCATTCTCCTCATAGTGAGTGCGTTTCACTCTAGTGCTTCCTGCAAGAGTTGCTTGTTAAAAGAGCCTGGAACCCTTGCCTGCTCTCTCTCACCTCCTCTCTCATCATGTGATTTCTGTACACAGAGCTCCCTTTCACCTTTCACTGTGAGTGGAAGCAGCATGAGGCCTCACCAGAAGCTGTGTAGATGCTGGCACCGTGCTTCTTGTCCAGCCTGTAGAACTCTGAGCCAAATAAACATCTTTTCTTTAAAAATTACCCAGCCTCAGGTATTTCTTTATAGCAACACAAATGAACCAAGACAAGGGGTCAGAAAACAAATAGCAAAATTCATGATGGCCAGTAAGTTTCAGCTTCAACTGCTGAAGTGGAGGAATGCTTGGTAATGGGAATGAGAAATCCCTAATAGGGAAAAATGATAAGTAATGAAAGGAGAAATTGGATAAAGCTTGGACATAGAGATGAAGTATTTAAAATTTCTTGTGTAATAAAAATGTAAATTATGAGACATAGTAATAAAACAAACTTATCTGGAACAAACATCCAATCTTTTTTTTTTTTTTTTTGAGACACGGTCTTGCTCTGTTGCCCAGGCTGGAGTGCAGTAATGTGATCTGGCCTCACTGCAACCTACACTTCCCGGGTTCAAGCTCTTGCCTCAGCCTCCTGAGTAGCTGGGATTACATGTGTGAGCCCCCATACCTGGCTAATTACAACCATCCAATCTTAGCAAGAGACTTTTACCAAGGATTTCTTTCAATAGATATTGCCCATGTTCTCTTTACAAGATGTCTGAGCTGAATTTTGTGATCACCTCTCCTTCTTCTCATTATCATTTTACCAAATACCAATGCATCCCTAAACAATGTATTATTCAGTTCCATAGCTCCTGAATTTTAAGAACTGATTTTCATAATATATATGTGAATTTTGAAATTTGCTTCTGTCACTCGATATTTTAAATATTTATTCTTGTTGATATATAAACCTGTAATCTATTCACTTTTACTGTTGTATAGGATTCTACCCTATGAATATGTCATAGTTTATTCATTCCTCTGTTGATGGGGATTTTTTTATAATTTTAAAAACCAGGAACAATGCTCCTCTGAACATTCTTGTGTAGGTGATTGGTGCACTTATTTATGCGTTCTCCAGAGCATCACTGTCTAACCAAACTTTCTGTAATGATGGCAGTGTTCTATGTCTATGCTATCCAGCATTGCAGCCAATACCCACAGGGGCTTTTGAGTACTTGCAATGTGGCTAGTACAACTTAGGAACTGAATTTCTATTTAACTTTCTTTAAAAAGCATGGAGTTTATACACTTAACAGCAAAAAAAAAAAAAAAATTCTGTGGAGTGTTGAAATTAATTTCTCTTGATGCAAAGATTGAGGGGAAGAGGGAGAGTGCATGTCATTTAGAGCTTCATTATATGTTTTTATTACTATTGTATTTCTTTATTTGTAATATATTAATTTTTAAAAATTTTTTCCTAATGTTGTTTTCCTGTTCCAGGATCCCACTCCGGATACCACATTACATTTAGTCATCATGTTTCCTTAGGCACTTCCTGGCTGTGACAGTTTCTCAGACTTGCCTTGTTTTTGATGACTTTGACAATTTTGAGTACTTGTCATATATCTTACATAATGTCACTCTATTGGGATTTATCTGTTGTTTTTCTCATGATTAGATTGAAGATAAGGGTTTTGAGTAGGAAGAGAAGAGGTAGAATACCATTTTATCATATTATATCAAGAGTGCAATACTGTCAACGGGCTTATCACTGTTGATGTTGACCTGGCTGGAGTAGGTTTGTCTTCGTCAGGTTTTTCCACTCTGAAGCTACTCTTCACTGTCGCTCCCTGCCCCACCTTTCCATCCTGTCCTCTTCAGGATAAAGTCACTGTATGCAGCTCACACTTAAGGAGTGGGAATTATTTGGTATTCCTCTGCAAAAGTCATTTGTCTTTTCTCTCTCATTTACTTTCTTATTCAATAATTAACTTACATTGTATGGATTCATGGACATTTATATTTTAGATTATAATCCAATTTACTTTGTTGCTCATATTGTTCCAGCTTTGGTCATTGGGAGCTCTTTCAGTTGGTTCCTGTGTCTCTTTGACATACTCTTATCTGTGTGTGTGTGTGTGTGTGTGTGTGTGTGTGTGTGTGTGTTGAGCCCTTTCTTTCTGTCACTACAAGATGCTCCAGGCTCATCTTGTATATGTCCTGTTCTAGTCCTAGAATCAGCTGTTTCCCCAAAGAACCTGGTTCCTTTCATTGGAAAATGGTATGAGAGACCCACATCTAGGCACTAAGTCTGCTCATTGCTACTGCATATTTTTACTCAATTTTAATTAATTAAAATTTTATGTAGTTTTTTGTGGCTAGCAGCTTCTATATTAGACTCTACAGCTCTAGGGTACGTTCCTACAAGTAGACTTGCTGAATCATGGATATATGAATGACCCACTTTACAAGGTAATTCCTAATTGTTTTCTAAAGAGTTTGTACCACTTTACACTCTCAGCAATAACATTTGAGTTTCTGTGCCTCCCCCTTTCTCACCAATACTTTGTATTCCCAGACTATCGAATTTTCACAGGTTGTAAATATTTAATACTAAAATGTTAATATCAGTATAAAATTTTGAAGTAGAAATTCAGTGCCATTTTTTCAAAATTCATTACAAAATTACATCCAATTGGGTCATGATCCTAAGCAGACAACCTGTAGCTCTTGAATCATAGCTTTTTTTTTTATTACTGATGTGTACGATTGAGCCAGATGTGATCACAAGGGGAAAATGTAAAGTGTAATGCTTACTATAGGTTTTCCCTAGATGTCCTTTGTTAAGTGATAAAGTTCCCTTCTCTTCCTAGTTTGGTGAAATTTTCTTTAGGAGTGGATTTTGGCAAATGTTTCTTTTTATGAGGTAGAGTCTTGCTCTGTCGCCCAGCCTGGAGTGCAGTGGCACGATCTTGGCTCACTGCAACCTCCACCTCCCGGGTTCAAGTGATTCTTCTGCCTCAGCCTCTCGAGTAGCTGGGATTACAGGCACATGCCACCACACCTGGCTAATTTTTGTATTTTTACTAGAGAGGGTGTTTCACCGTATTGGCCAGGCTGGTCTCGAACTCCTGACCTTGTGATCCACCTGCCTTAGCCTTCCAAAGTTCTGTGATTACAGCTGTGAGCCACCGCACCTGGCCTTGACAAATGCTTTCTTTATTAGTTGAAATGATCATATGATGTTTCTTTTAGTTTCTTACTGTGGTTAATTACATTGATTAGCAGTGTAACTGAGAATTTTTAAATTGTACAATTCATTCTTTTAAAATGTACACTTTAAATGTTTTAAAGTGTTCAATAGTTCTTGGTATACTCATAGAGATCTTCAACCATTACCATAATTAATTATGGATCATTTTTATCACTCCAAAACCCTATACTCATTAGCAGTCATTCCCCATTTCTCCCCACTTTCTTCTTCCCTGAGTCTCCAGCCCTAGGCGGCTACTAATCTACTTTCTGTCTCTGTGACTTTGCCTATTCTAGACATTTCATATAAATGGAATCTTACAGTATGTGGTCCTTTGTGACTGAGTTATTTTACTTAACATAGTACTTTCAAGTTTAATTCATGTAGCATGTATCAGTACTTCATTTATTTTTATTGCTAAGTAACACTCCATTGTGTAATATACCACAGTTTATTTAGCAGTCACCATCTGACACACTGGTAAACCTTTGAACATAAACCAAACTTGTATTTCTGGGATAAATTCAACTTGGTCAGGATATATTTTTCTTTTTATAAATTGTGAGATTCAATTTGTTAAAATGTGTTTAGAACTTTTGCATATATATCATGAAGGATACTAGTTTATAGTGGATAAAATTTTGTTTTCTTGTAGTGTTTTTGTATAGTTTAGGTGTCAGGATAATGCTGGCTCCATATAATGAGTTGGAAAGTGGTCCTTCCTCTTCAGTTTTCTGGAAAAGTGTGTGTAGAACTGGTATTATTATGGTGATGCTCTTTACCTTTTGGTATGTTTTTGGAATGGCTGATACTGGTTGTTCCCGTCCATGTGTAGTGCTTCTATTACTGTTTTTATGATAAGGTGATGCTCAGCTATTGCACCCTGAAGAAGAAAATAATGAAATGTCTCTAATATTTTCAGTTGCATATCTCTGTCAATGTATTTTGGAATTACATTATTCTATTCTTGGAAATGTGAAAGTTCTGATAAGCAAAAGCTTTTCTTGATAAATTTGTAGTTACAATAAGACTATGATATTGAAATTTGACAGCAAGATACAGTCTTTTAAGCCAAGTCAATACATTGCAAATATACACCGATTATATTATGATAACTGAATCTATCACAGTACTGCTAAGCTGTTATCAAGAAAGTAAATATTTTAAAAATAATAAAAAAGAAGAAATTTAATCATACTACCAGGTATATTGAGAGAGAATATTTATTGGCATTATTGACTTAATGTGTTTTGAATGGGTGACAATTTTTGCTAAAATTAAAAACCCATGACTACATTTCCTAAAGCTAGAAATATTTTAATATTCTCAAGCTGCACTAACTACATGTGTCTTTTTAAACCCTTGGAATGTGGCTAGTCAACATTGAAAGATGCTATAAATGTAAAATATATGCAAGATCTCAGACACTTAGTTTGACATAAAGAATGTAAAACATCTCATTAACAATTTTTATACCGATAACATGTTGAAATTGTAATATTTTGGAAATTGGGGGTTAAATAAACTATATTAAGCACAAAACAGCAAGTAATTCCCAATGTCTAAGGTTAGGAGATACTGAATTATACGTGGTAATTCATTTATTCAGTTTATTCAAATAATATGTATTGAAGAAGTCTAGGATATGTTTTACCAGCTCTGCCTCTAGATCTAAATTGGCTGTGTTCAATTCCTCTACCTCTTACTAATCATGTGATCTTGGGTAATTTTTTTAAACATCTATAAGCCTCAATTTGCTTAATGTACACTGGGAAAGATAATGATAATAGTAATTATAATTTATAGAGTGGTTACAAAGATTAAATAAGCTAATCCACTTAAAATTCTTAGCATTGTCATGTTCTCCAGCTAAAGACCATTAAGAACACACTTGTAATTGAGTAAGTTGGGTTTATTGCTTGTTATAGTGAAATAGAATGCACAACATGGGGAGCCATGGGCTTCTCACTAAGAAGTGTTAGATCTTAGAATTTGGCTTTGTTTGAAAATTTTAGGGGAGGATCCAAGAAAGTAGAGTTTGGCTTTAGACAGGGCTGGTGTCAGAAAACTGGGGAAATTCTATGACTGGGTACCTCAATAAACACTATCCTTAGAGAAGACATGCTATAACATGGCTAAAGCAGTAATTGATTAAGTAGTGGCCACTCATATTGGCCAGGAGAGGGGAGTGTTTGGTATTTTGCACAGTGATCTTGCTTTTGTCTCCACTTTGACAAAGTTATAAAGTGGTCTTTTGTCTTGTGGTCTGTCTCAAAGTGACTTTGTCTTATGTTAGGAAGATTATATATGCCCGTAGGAGAACGTTATGCCCTAGCTGTAAGTGTCAGATCAATTCTTATGTGTCAAGGGTTGCTTTTTCTCATTATTATTGTTTCTTAGCATTGAACCTAATACATTGTAAGCATATTTGAAGTTACTTAAGACATCAAACAGAGATGTCAAAGAAACAAAAAGGTTATGGCTATGGCTGTGCTCTCAGAAGCTATCATTTAATGGCCAGGTAGAAGAGAAAGAGGCTGCAATGAAAAATTAAAAATAATCAGAGATAGAAGGAAAGCAAGAAGAGTGTGATGTCACAAAGCTGAAATAAGGGAATCATTCCAGGAAAAAGAACGTGGTGAATAACTGTCAGATATTGCTAAGAGGTTAAGGATTATGAGTTCTGAATATTGCAATTAGAAACAGGGAAGTCAATGGCATCGTTAGAGAAGATAAAAAATGCAGAGGAGACCGACAATTGCTTACAAAGGGGAAGGTAAACTTAGGCTCCTATTGGGCCGAGGAAGATTTAAATTTTTTTAATGTAGAAATTGTTTTACATTTAAATGTTGATGGGATAGTTCCAGTCAAGCAGAAGAGGTTAATTAGGAAAAATTGGTAATAGAATTTTCTAGGAAAAAAGCTGGCAGGAATAGAATCCAAAACACCACTGTGAGGTGTGATATTGTTATTGTTGTTGTTTGCCTCATGTGAGGTATTAATCATAATTGTCTGGATAGGGTGAAATTACGGAATGATTCCAATTTTATAAATAACATAATTAGGTTTGTATTTTAGAAGATAACAGCCCAACAATTCAGTAAAGTTATGGATTTGAACTACAGCAATATCAGTTGGGATAGAAGGAAAGACTTTAAGAGTACTGCACTCTAGGAGAGGCCCATGATACTATGTGGTCATCAATTACATTTGAATGTCATAGGGCAAATGAAATAGAATGTAGAGGATAACTCTAGATTTTAGACTTGAGATACCAGCAAGAAGATGGTGCCTTTTCTTTGTAAGAAATACAAGACGAAAAGCAGATCCGGACAGAACTACCAGGGAATGGAGAAGAATATGAGTTTGTTCAATTCATTCATCTAGTCATTCAACTTAAATTTTTTAAAAACCTATTTTATGTCTAGGAATCATACTAAACTCAGAGGAAGCAGTCACGAACAAGACAGCCATGTTCTCTGCCCTGTTTGGTCCTTGCTTCTTTATTTGGGTTTAAAAATTATTTTAAGATTTCTACATCGATATGTTAAACAAATCAATCAGTAGGATAACCTAATGTAGGGTCAGTAGAAAAATCTGGGCTGCAAACTTTATATGTATACACACACACACGTATACATATACACATACATATACATATACGGAGAGAGAAAGAGAGAGAACATTGATGATAGTCTTAAAATATCTTCACATTGGTCAGCCTGATTATAGTAGACTGTAAATAAGGTAGCTACATTTCTAAGATCTGTGGTTATTTTGGTGGTCAGATCACATGAACTATCAATCTGGCTCTTATACATAAATATACCACTTTATACTTATCCACATGGCATAACTGATTGGCATTTCATTTGGGGCTAGATGAAATTGGGTTTGAATTCTATCTCTGCCTTTCCAGACGTGAAAACATCAATCACCCAATATTTATTAAACCCCTACTCTGTATCAGCCCTTGTTCAAGGCACTGAAGTGTATGGTTAATAACCCATTGTCCTTACCCTGGAGAAGCTTCTAGATTCCTAGAGCAGATTCATTTTCATCTTTGCTAACATGAGGAATATAATACCATTTTCATCGGATTATGAGGAGTAAGTGAGGTAAGTATGAAGAGTGCCTAGCCTCATGCCTGATGCATATTTATCTAAATCATGCTATAAAGTTAGCTAAAAAATGACATCATCTTTTAGGGTCACAATGTCACTAAGAGTGCATTCCTTAAAAAAATGAGTAGGTACTTCTACCCCTGAGCTTGCTATTAAGTATTCCCAATAGCATGATACATTTATTGGTTTGCCTTTGAGGAATCTTAACAGTAGCTGAATTTTCATGATTGACTCTGCCAGCTATATACCACATTTTCTTTCTAGGATATCGTTATGCCAAGCACCAATCTAACATAAGCAATGAATGGCATGTGCCATTGGGTCATGCCCCCACTGACTCTTGATAAATTAGCCTTTTAACAAATTACGGCTTATCTGCCTTATGCGGTGCCTTCTTTAAAAGACTCCAGTGCATAACCATTTAAGCAATATTTTTTTTTAATGGAAGAAAGAAGATAACTTAGGAAACAAAATAATGAGGAAATAATTCAAAAGACAGAGGTTCATAGAAAGCGGGTACCAGCCATACATTTTCACTACTATTTGACAGTTAAGTATAGTTTTTAACAAAGTTTTTGTACATCAATATCTATTATCAGCTGCTTATAAACTCCCAGACCTTAAATAAATATGTTTAAAAGCCAAGGATACTTTGACTAGACATAGCACCTTAAGCACTACTGGCCAAAGTTCTTGTTGGCTTTCTGGAATCAGTGGACTATCACAAAGGCCTAAAAAATTTCCATTGTAACTCTCCAGACACTCATACGTATGCTGCCCATAAATCCTCTGTGCAGTACTGCACAGAATATATTCAAAAATTCTTAACTAGAATTATGTTAAAATCTTCTAGGAGGGTTGATCTATACAAGGATTGATTCTCATAAGGAAGATTTTTTTCCCTAAAGTGAGCAATGTTCTAAGAAACCTAACTGTAGCTCTTATAAGATTAATATTAGAAAGTGGCAAGGAGGGTGGGGGTGGTGCTGTAACTCACATATTCTAGTAAACTTAGCTTTCTTTAGAAAGAATACATCCTCAAACTTTACTGTGCATTAACAAAGTGATTGACTCCAGGGAATATTCCAGAAGTATTTAGAGCTTTTTTGTTCATATGGAGCAATGGAGAAATCACATTAAACTGCAATAAAGCATACAGGTATTTTAACCCTTTTTCCATTTGTCTTCCACCACATCTCTGGAAGTGGTATAACCTATTACCATTTCAATGCTTGACATCAATGGTGCAATGAGATACACACATCTATTTAGCACAAGGCTTTCTTTCTGGTTATAGATTTAAATCCTTTTTAATACCAAATCCCAGGGCTCTAGGGGAAATTGTTATGAGTGAGATTTGACTATACATTGGTCATTTGGGGCTCAGTGGACTTTTCAGATGGGCTATGTCAACTTTACCTAATCCATGTGATTTTTCAATACCTCGAAATAAAAAGGAAAGAAAATGCAGACTTTAGAATTAGAAAAACTTAATTCACATAAGTCCACTATCCTTACAGTCTGTGGCATTCAGAAAATAATACAAACTTTTTGATCTTTGGTTTCTTTAGAAAATGGTCACAAGAATACCTACTTTGTAGAGTTTTTTAAGGATTAAAAAGTATGTGCTAATACAAAGTAGATGTTCAATATGCTGGGGTCATTACCTTTAACTATAAATATTAAGGCTTTCAAACAAAGGAATCTTCTGAGATGCAATGGTATAAGAAATAGCAACATTTCAAGTGCCCTTCATTTTAAAAAAGGTTTCATGATTCTATGTCCTTATATACCAAGAGGGAAGGGATTCTACATATGTAATGAATGGTCCATATCAAATAGACTTTAATCAGAAGTGAGATTATCTTGGATGGGCCTGACTTAGTTTGAGGCCCTTTAACAGAGTGCTTAGACCTTCTCTGAGGTCCAATTCTCTTGTTGGCCTCAGAAATCGAGCTTCCATTGCTGTGAGAGGTGTGTGGAGGGGTTATGTTGGAAGAAACTGGGGTAACTTCTAGAACCTGAGAGTGACCCCTGGCCACAGCCAGCCCAAACAAAACAAAACAAAATCCTTGGATCTACAAGCTCTAAGAATAGATTTCTTCCAAAAATCATGTGCACTTGATCAGGGCCTCAAGCTCTAGAAAGAAACACACCCTGTTTAACCCCTTGACTGTAGTTCTCTGACTCCTTCCCCAAAAAAACTATACCACTATAAATGCATTTCTTTTAAGCTACTAATTTTGTGGTAATTTGTTACACCACAGCAGAAAACTAAAATAGAGTTGATCTTTTTCTAGTTATCCAACAGGCTATTACGTGTTGGTTCAGGAGAATATACTGTCCAGTGATTTGAAAATAGGAGAAGAATGTGACTGGAATAAAATGGTTTTAGCAAGTAAATCATTGAACCTGCATAAAAATTTCAAACATTTAGGTAGAGTTATTAGAATGCAGTTTATAGACAGAAAATTTTTTAAAGAGGGAACAGAAACTTTACTTCCAATTCCATTAACAACCTACTCACCATTATAAATAACTAAACCAGTCCAAATTATAGTGGTTCTTAATTAAAGACACAGCATCTTGACCACTATCCTAATAAAGTGGTTGAAGTGTTGGTAGACAGTTTAATTGGAAGAAGTGACTCTATGTAACAGCATAAATAATGTAAATAATCTCACAGAACTAATTATAAAGGATAAGAAAATCTTAGGAGGGCTAATAATGTATTTAAATGCAAAACCTTGCATTTGATTAGCTATTTTAACATTATATAACTTATTCTAGACTCAGCCCCAGACATTTATGGTTTCCAAGTGTAAGCTAAAAATTTAATATCTAGATATTAAGAAGTCATAAGCTTTGGGAAAGAAGAAAATTAGAATTACCATAATGGCCCATGTGAAACCTGTATATGTTTAAATGAATTAGGTAAAATAGACCACATAATTATACTATTTTTAGGTGTGACTTTATGATAAGGATGAGGGAATTAATGGTTCAGTACCTTAAAATCCTCAAACAAAGCAAGTTGTACTACCACTCTTAAAGTAACACAGTGGTCTCACCACTATGAAGAAAAATAGGCTAAAAAATCAGAGGCAAAAATGGCTTCTGATAAACTGGTAAAAATGAAAAAGAGCTGCATACACTTTTTTTTTCTTGTAAGTCAAATACACATTTGTCACTTCAGAAGACTGAAATAAATAGACTTGGTTCTTGAGGACTCAAAAATTTAAATGTAAATGTCTGTGTGTGTATGTGTATGAATGTGTACAGGCATATGAATGGAAAGATGGAAAGGACTTACAAGGGAAAGCACACAAGATTTTGTGCCCCTTTCCTCAATAGATTTAGAAGCTGTGTCAACCACATTAATTTAGTGTGAAGATTATGTTTTGAAGTTTCCTAACTATTCTACCTTATTTCCAATTCAGGTCATCTTTTCAAGGAAAATCTTGAATGCTTTTCAAGGCTTAGCCAGGGAAGATGAGAGTCTAACAGATAGTAAATGAACTCTATTTTCTGACTCAATCTGAAGTTTGAGAGCTGGTGTCATCCATTTGCAATGTTGAGAGGACACAAGAATATCTTGGTGGCTACCACTCGTAAGCTGGTCATCACTCTGAACTTTTGTATTTGGAAGAACATGAAAAAGTAATCTCCATCAATGTTGAGCAAAGAATAATATACATAGCTTCTCTGGCTGAGGAAATGAATGTTAAACTTCAATGAAAGCTCCTTCTCTAAGACAGTATTTAATTTTCCGATTGCAAAAGATGCTTTTGTGAACATGAGCAGGAGACTAGCACAGTTTTATTATCACTTTTTCTATTCAACAATAATCAACTTAAACATTTTTAATATGCAAGAATATATGTTCATTACATACAAACTAAAAAATACAAATAAGTATATCCATAATTCTCCTCCCATTTTAGAAGGATATTCTTGCCTTTTGTCTATGCAAAATATGTACCTTATGTGTATATACATCCCCTTTCCTTAAATAATAGCTAACATAAAAATTAAGTTAAAAATGCTCTAGGTAGCTAAACAACACTGGATTTTATGGCAACCTAAGTTAGAGGGTACAGCCAAGAGCCCCCATGGCTCCTCTGAATTGCAAGGGCAAACCCATGATATAGAGTAGGATGTGGTGACATTTATTAGCAACAACGTCTATATTTTAATGGATCCTAGCAATAAACATAATACTTGTCATATATTTAATAGATTAAATTTGTATCATAATATATTGATCCCATACTTGTATATAAGACTTACTTCAGGGTTTAACTGTATTCAGCATCAAATAGCAGGCTAATAAAAACTGTAGCAGAAACAGTTTTATGACCCTCCATTGACTTGTGTTTTACATTATATTATCTTATTGTAGACATCTGAATTAAAGGTTAACAAACACTATTTAATGGGTTGTCTAGATGAATGTACGGTGCATGAATACATGCTCCTTGCAATTTCTATCAGTTTCAATACTTCACATGCTTTATGATTTGGGAAAAGACACAACTGTAAGTGGGTGATGGCTCTTGACTGAGTCTTTTAAGTAATATGCAATAGCGTATTTTATTAGATTTCCTCCAATTAAGTGCATATCCAACATTAAAGCAATCTGTCATCATTTTAACAATGTCATTAACAGCTACAATATAGCTCACAGGGGCTTTGTTCTTCTTTCAAAATTAGTAGCACATGAATTTATATAGAAAGCCTGAAATACAAAAACAAATTTAAGAAGCCTTCAACTCTAAGCTATACAAATATTTTTAAATGGCTTATACAAAAAGTGTGACTTTATTAATAAAGAAAAGCCCACAGAAATTATATATCCATTCAAATAGATTAATGACATAAAGATAAATTTCATTCTAATATAGCAATCAAGAAATATGGTTTACTGTTCTGTTAAATGTACTTCAGCTAATGAAAATAATTTAAATTATTGAGCTATTGAAAGTAAAAATCAGTATATAAAATTTATGAGTTTTACATATAAATGATTATCAGTCTAAAACTATTTTAGAAAAAATTTAATTCATAAAATATTAAGTAATAAAGAAGGTAAAATCTTATTAGGGAATTTAAATGGTAATATTTAAATATAAATTGCTAAAATATAACTTATTTACTACTTTGGCTTCAGTAAATAGGTTAAGATTAAATCTTAACCTTATTGCATTAAATAATAAATGCAAGGAGAAAGTTTAAGTTCACTAAATATAGTGGAGATTCGTCTCTCCTTATGTATATTTCTTTCTATATTCACATCAAAAAGTATATATATTATACAAATAGAAATTGAAATCTATTTACTATCAACTAAAGTTGTCAACATATACAAAACTTAGTTTTGTAACATTTTCCTCATTGATAATAAGTTCAAAATAAAATGTCAAATGAAACCTAACTAGAAGGAGAGAGACAAAGTTATTTACTATTATTATTATCATTATCATTGAGACAGGATCTCACTCTGTTGTCCAGGCTGGAGAGCAGTGATGAAATCATGGCTCACTGCAATCTCGACTTCCCCAAGCTCAGGTGATCCTCCCACCTCAGCCTCCTAAGTAGTTAGAACTACATGCACACATCATTATACTTGGCCAATTTTTTGTATTTTTTTTTTTTTTTGCAGAGATGTGGTTTTACCATGTTACTCAGTCTGGTCTCGAACTCCTGGGCTCAAGCAATTCTTCCACCTTGGCCTCCCAAAGTACTTAGACTACAGGCAGGTAATCATTATTCAGGTTAAAAAATAAATGCCTTTCTTTGGACTTGCCTTTTTGCACTCTATTGCATGGCTCTTTGAATAATCTACTAAACATTTAGTTAGTTGCAGTCATGTCTTTTCTTCCTTAAAAGGTAATAAAGTCAATATTAATATTCTGTGTCTCTCCAAAACTCTTGCAGAGCTTCACCTAGCACCTTGTATTTAAAAATCACAAGATAAATAAATGTCCTGTAATTATCTTACATGTAACATATGCAAAATTAATTCACTATTTCCACCTCAACAGCTCTTTCTCTTCTATATTCCTCATCTTGGTAAAGTTTCTTATGCCTAGCTCCCGAGCAAAACAACTAGGAGTCACCCTTGATTCAAGCCCTCTTGTCTCACATTCAGATCAAAATCCTGTCTCAATTTAAATATCCTAACATTTGCTATCCCCACTGCCATCAGCTTTTCCTAGGCCCCTTTCCCTCGGCATTCAGCTAAATAGTTGAATTGTTCAATCTCTTTCTGATTTTAACACTTGGAATATACTTGAATCATATTTTCTAAGTCCAAACATGATCCGTGGTACTGAGGAAACTTGTTCAGTCCGTTCGGAATTTGTGAGTATTTCTTAAACCTGCTCCACAGCAACCACTCTGCAACCTCCTTTAACTCTCATGTCTTCCAAGAATTCTGACTTTTTTCAAATTCTCCCCATCACGAGTGACTAAAAGTTTATATGTAGAAGAACCAAATTCTTAATGTTGCTTAAAAGATAAACCTGAGACATTAACATATACTACATCAGATTAGGACCAAAGAGGATTTAAAGTTGGGAACAAAATGCTATATAAATAGGCAAGGATAATCCATTTTTAGACTGAAGGGAATATAAACTGAAACCAAATTTGTACTTTTTCTCCAGTGGAAGATTTTAAGAAACAATAATACCTTTCTGGAAAGCCTTTTCTCTAAAGAATAAGTGATCCTTCACCCAAATGACACCAATGATTTCACTTCATCCTCAATATACAAATATTTTTCCACTAAAGCAAAAGGAATCTGAACCACAGAGAAATAAATTTGCTGAGTTCCAATACAGAATGGGATGGAATTTAAAGTCAGATTCACCTAACTCAAGAACCACGTTCTTTCCACTTGATTACACAGCCTTACAAGGTAGCGGAGGAGGTATTCCCATCAAATCCAAGGTAAAAATCCAGCACAGTATGTCTAACATTTATTACAAATAAATAGGCACAGACAGCGTACATCTGCCTAACAAAGAAAATATCCTTAACTGGGGTTAAATTATAGGTTTCCTCTTTTCATTTATAATGTTTTAGTAAACAGTAATTTTTTTATCCCATTAGAATAATCAAATTACAGTCTTAAACATTTTTCAAATGGCTAGAAGAAAAAATATGATGAGCAGAATTCATTTATAAATGTGTCTAAAAGCAAGGAATAGATCATAAAATTGTATGAAATACTTTTCTGACTCAAGATCAATATTTTCCTTATCTGCAGAATAAACCTTATATTTAGAAAACAGCTTCATTCATAGTTTTTAATGTCACTGAACTGAGATAATTAAAATTTTAAATATACACATATTTTTCATGAATCCAAAAACCACCAAGACAGTTTTGTTAGGTTGTTCTGGTTAATTCACCAACTTTGACCCAAACACGTGGGTCTTAAGATCAACTTTAGTTTTAATTAAAGCTTCTTTGGCTTGAAGTTTTTTTTTCATTGAGAAGTTCAACATACCTAGAAATTTGCATGACCATTTATTTATTTACTTATTTAACAGTAACTTTTAGCCTGTGAGACAGACCATGTCCTCTGATAGAGGCAAAAGATTTAGAAGAGAACACTAAGAATATAGCATGCATGGTTCTTGCCTTCTGAGAGTTTATTTCACTGTCTAGTCTTGAGAATTGAGCTGGGAGAAGATAATGAAACAAGTAACATCAATATTATATGATGAATATTTTCATAGACAAAGTACAGGTAGCTATGTAAGCCCTTAATAGGAAATACAACTTAATCTACAGAGTCAAAGAAGATTTCTTAAGGTAGAAACATATTAGCTAAGGAACTGGATTACAGTGAAGCTGATGGGGTGAGGGAAATTGACGTAGAATAAGTGGAACTCCAGAGAGACAATGAAATTGCACACAATCTTTTCTTCTAGAATGGCCTTGATAAATACCACTCATTAGGCCCTATCTCTTGAAGAATAATCAACGTACTTTGTGGATTTCAGTAGAATCACCATTGCGTATATAGAAGCCATGTCTGAATAGCATTCTGAACTTGATTCACAGCCTGAACTTTGATTCTACAATGTGTGCTTTTCAAACTAGGAATGAGCATAACTGTCAATACGAAGTAATTTATGATCACCTTTAAATAATCAAGGATCTGGTTCTATTGAATGATATGCCAAGTACTTGATAGCACTAGATATTATGGCTAATGCAAATAATTATTTTTCTTGTGAGTTTAATTAAGAGTCTTTATATTGATGTAATTAAAACTTCAGTGACATTTGAAATACATCACCCAAATAAAGTACCTTAAGATTTGCCCAAACAAGATTTGTAAGAGATCTAAGTAATTAAAAATTTCATTCTTTTATTCCATATGCTATTTCCCTGAAGAAATCAAAGTCTATATGCAAATATATGTATGGCCATATTATTAATAAGTATTTCATTATTTTCATGGACAAACTTGTTCACTAATGGCACATCAACATCAGATGTAGGAGCAAATGATTTAAATTAAAGAGTTCCCATAGCCCATTATCTGTCTGTTAAGAATTATAGGTTCCAATTTAACCAATTCCATGTTAATCACATGCTTTATAATGAGATTGTTTGTTATCCCCAGCCTTCAACCACACTGATTCAGTCCCTCACCATACTCACTAAGTTGATGGTTTTTGTATCTACTACCTTCATACCTAGTACAGAGTAATTTCTAAAAAGCAAATGAGGAAGTGTATTACTTATTGTTAAGTTTGTCCTATAGATGTTCTCTCTCCATATAACCCTGTGACATGCAGAGATATTCCCACAGAGGATAAAGAAAATATTAGCATAGGATCCTCTTAGTTCTGTGCAACCCAAATCAGATCCTACCTCCATGCCATCCTAAAACAAATGAGTGACTATTAGATAAGATATTGCTTACAATATTAGATTATTAAACTCATTTTAAAATTACTAATTGACATATTGATATAAACATACATGAATAAATGTATATACATATAAAATTGTCAACTCAGCAAAGGTACATAATATCTATTTTGTTTAGGAAATCAAGGCTTAATGAGTTATTTGATTTTTTAAAATGAGTAACAGAAAAACCCAAAACATAAAAAGCTTCCTAAAAACTATCTTGAGTCCTATACATTCTGAGAAATTCCCACCTGTATTTGAAGAGATCAACAGAAAAAGAAATCCCAATAGAACTTTGCAACACTGCCTTTTACCTCTGCACAATCAAGCTCTAGCTATAAAGAAATATTTGCATCATAATATTATGGAAACATAGTAAAGTCATCATAAGGTCGTTTTATTGAAGAAGCAGTTTTTTCAAAGAAAATACAAATGAAAGAACAGATGTACAATAAAAAGAAACTGCATACTTTATCCATTTCTATTCTGATTGCCCACATGTCTGCTATAAGAATATGTCGTTACTTTCTGTTCTGGTTACCTCAGAGAACACCACTAAACTAAATTATTATATCCAGTGGCTATTTTTAATGTAAGGAATCAATACTTTATCCACACAGAGCAGTTGGAAATTTTAGTCCTGAACTTTTATTTTGTTATAACATTTTTGACTATTCAAAAGCCCAATCATAATTTCTAACTCATACAATATTCACTTCCAAATCTTTTTGACATCTATGAACAATATTTATCTTCATGACTCTGGTAAGTAATTGAGGTTACCTCTGCTTAACCAATAGAGAAACTAAGTCACAAGCCAATGTAACCCATTTAAGTGAACAAATTTGCAGAAAAAATAGTAGCTTAAACATGATTAGCTGTCCCTGTTCCACTTTGCAAATTGTCACTGAAATTACTACCCATGTATACAAATAGAAAAAAGACTGTATCAGCCCTGGAAGCAGTCCATGGGGCATCAGGCACCAGAATTCTTGAGTTGTCTACTACTACAAACAGTGAAAGGAGGGCCAATTCAATTCATAATCACTAATACACGTGAAAAGTAAATGAAATCCCAGCAGAAAGTCAGAAAAATCTTTTATTTGGGTAAGCACTACTGGCAGATCAGGAAAACAAAACACATACACACACAAACATGCACACAAAGAAAACAAAGCAATAATAAGAATTTCTAAATCTAAAGAGAAATACAGAGCAAACAGAAGGGAGGAGGAAGAGAAACAGGAGAAAAGAAAAAGAAATTTTCTGAAATGAAGAAATATTTGAACCTGTGCATTGAAGGAAAGAATACACCAAATACTATTAGTTTGGGTGGGGTGTCCATTGTCCACCTGAATCACAAAGAAGGCAGAATAATCAGTCAATGAGAAATAAAACTACTAGTTGGTTAACAGGGCTGATTCGAGAACCTGACTTAAATCTTAGACCACAAGAGTTTCCTAGTAGTTTAATCCTAAGTCAGACAGGCATATCCACACAGTTACTAGCAAGGCTGTGCAACTGCGGCCCTCCAAAACGGGCTGGTAGCTGACCACAGGGGTCAGAGGACACCAGATATGCATTCTCTGTGCAGGTAGGCTGAATTAAAAAGAGAGAGAGAAATATTCAGAAGCGGCTGACCAACATCTTCCAAACTCACAAAACAAATACGTAACTCTTTCCAAGAAACCGGCAAAAGAATGGGGAGGCTTCAAGAGGACCAAGAGTGTCAATAAAGCAACTCACGGAACCATGAGTCAAAGGGATAGAATGTACTCTCTCCATGCCTACACATATAATACAAACTACATGTAAAAGATCTATATATTTGATACATTCTTGAAGTTTTAATAATAATAAACAAATCGCACATTTATTAAAGCAGAAAACAAATTTTAAAAATACATAATCTCTAAAAGAAAGAGAAAAATTAGGTTGTTCTCAGTTTCTAATCTCCTGGACAAAATTAATTCTCCAGGATAAGACGGCACAAACTCTATAACTTGAGGAAGAAGTATGACAGCAAGCCAAGGAGAAACAGATATGCATTGCCAGACATGTGGTAAGAACAAAAGAAATATATTGCCAAGAATGCAGGGCTGAGAAAACTTACCACCCACATTATATTCCTTAAAAAATATTTAAGGCCATTCTCAAACTGAGAGAGAGACAGATCTAACAACTTAAAACCCATTAGCCATTAAATCCTGTTTATTTATTTATATTTATTTACAATATACTATATGTTTCATTATATTATGAAGGGGCATTGGTAATAATGAAGTATTTTTTTAACAACTGCTTAAATAATTTTTGTAAATATGTTCATAAAATGTAATGCAAGTATCAAAATAAATACTGAATGAGATAATATATACTCTAAAAGAGAATAACCTGATTTTTTAATTCAGGATTATGTTATGATAAACAAGAAATTTTAATATAGAAAGGTTAAAAAACAGCTAAAACAATACACAAAATTTCTCATTTTCTTGAAATCATTAGAAATTGATTTATTTTTACCTTAATAGTTATAAACATGTTTTTAATATCTTAAAGAATATTAGTTTGATATATCCTTTTCTAAATTTTAAAGGACCAAAAAGATTTTTAAAAATTAAACTACCCTAAACCACTGCTCAACGAAATAAGAGAGGACACAAACAGAAGTAATTTTTTTTAATAGTAAGAGTTTAACAATATTTGCTATTGTTACTATCATTATTGGCAATGGACATTTTTCATGTGGCTTGGTGTTTACTCAGAGACATGTGGGAAGAAGTAGCTAATTCAAATTAGTTATGAAAATTCTAACTTATCTTTAGTTGAAATTCTAGCTTTAAAAACTGAGTTGTGTGTAGATATTACCTAATTTATTCTGATTGTACTATTTCAAATTAATTCAGCATTATTTTGGATCTTTAAAAGAATCCAATATATTTATTCAAAAGAACAGTAGAGTTTTCTTTTTTAAATAAAGAGTTGGCATTGTCACTGCTGGTGCTGAATTAATTATGCAGTATATTATTACTTTGGTGAAAGGAAGCAGCTGATGCCAAATGCCACAAGGTGATACTCCCAGTGAAAATATATCAACTAATCAAATTTTAAATGTCAGATGAGAAAGCATCTTGCTTCCTTCCTTCCTTTCTTTCTTTATAATAAATAAAAAACAATAGATTATAGTAATGCTTCTCAGATTGTCCCACAGAGCCTCCTGTTGGGCTGTGGTGGTTTAAGGCTTCCAGTATAGGTAAAGATAGGACTTCCTTCTCTCAATAAAATTGGCAATTCTGTTGTGTTTCTACACACTAATGTAGAAGGTTTTTCAGAATTTACTATTATAAAATAATTGGCTGCTAATTATAAATTATACATAAACATTTTAAAGGATTAGTCACATATTAAAAATCAGAAATCCTCAAACCCCAGTTCCCTGGATAACAATTATTAATTTGATAAATGTCTTTCCAAATATCTGGAGTCTGACTGAAGAAAATTAATTTCAAACAAGCCAAATGACCCTGGCCTATATAAAAGTAAAGTATTAGAAGATTCACTGTGGCCTCACAGAGTCTACTGATAACTTTTTAAAGGAATTAAGAGCTGAAGGCTGAGAGAAAAAAAAGCCCATACCTATATGTTTCGGGAGTTGGAGATAGATCATGTGATTTGGCATGACTATATAGATGAGATGTAATTCTTTGTCTTTCTAACCCAATGCAAATTTGAGGGAGAGAGCAACTGATTAACCTAGCTTGAATCACATGCTTGCCCTTTGACCAGAGAGAATGGAGCCTGGAATGGTTAATTTTATGCTTTAACTTGGCTAAGATATGGTGCCCAGATATTTGGTCCAATATATCTGGTTATTGCTGTGAAGGTATGCTTTTAGATGATATTAACATCAGATCACTAGATTTTGGATCTGTGATGTTGGTGGGCCGCATCTAGTCAGATGAAGACTTTAAGTAAATAGACTGACCTCCCTCAAAAAACTGAGGATTCTGGCAGATTATTTTTGGACACAAACTGTGACAACAATTCTTCTCTGTGTCTCCAGCCTGCTGGCCTATTCTATAGATTTTGAATTTGCCAACGTCCACAATCATATGAGCCAATTTCTTTAATTATCTTTCTCTCTCTCTGAAAAACATACACATGTACATACATATGCACACATTTTATTGGTTCTGTTTCTCTGGAAGATACAACCAACCCAGGGCCCCTGGTGACAGTGTATCTAATGGAAAAGGTAATTTATTTAAAAACCGAGATATTGTTAAAGCGAAATGGATGCTAGGCCTCTGAAAAGCCAAATATTTAAAGCAAATATATAATCAAGTGATCAAACCGTTTTTTGCTAGGGTCTTCCTATGGTTGTCTACCAGGTTTGCCTGAAATCCGGTCAGAATGGCTTTGAAACATAGACATTAGATTGTGTCTCTTCCCTGCTTCAATGCTGTGATAAGCTTCTCGCTAATCATATCTAAGTGTCTTCCTTTACCATGGCCTGTAAGCTACACGGTCTTGTCTCACTTGCCTCATCCCATCTACTTCTACCTCTCTTCCACCTGCTTCCTGGTCTTCTTTCTGTCCTGTATCATGCCACATTCTTTGGCTGAGGGAAAATGTCTTCGTGTGTCATTTTTTTCCAGAATGTTCTCTTCTGATATTTTCCTGTGCCTGGCTACTTTAGTTATTTCGATTGCAGCTCAAATGTTACCTCTTTTAAAAAGACTTCCCTAATAACACAGTCTTGTAAGAGCCAGCTTTCCTCAAGAGTTAGATAATATACAACTTTTGTTTTTTGCAGATTAGTTTGCTATATGGAAATTTTTTGCATATTCATTGAATTGATTAATATCTACTTCCTTCAAATTATAAAAATGTCTGAAACAGAGACTTTCCCTATATTATTTGCTGTCTTACTACAAAATATTAAGATGGTGCCTCAAATGTAGGTTGCTCAATTAATATTTACTTAAATGGAATAAATTAAAACTTCCCTATCAATGCATATATATTTTACCTTTTATAATAGCTACATAGAATTACTTTGTATAAATGTACCTTAATTTATTCAACTGTTTTATATTTTGGAATTTTGTGTACACTACTACTTTTCTAAAAAGTGCTTCACAGCTTAAAAAAAAATACCTAGATAAAATATATTCCTAAGGAGATGTATTTCTCTCTGATGCGTTCATGTAAGCAAAACTAAATTTATGTTACATATTCCTTATTTCCGTTCTTCTTGATTAAAACAAATAATGAAGGATATGCCAATGCATTTTAATAGTTTTAACTGTTGGAGTTAAGTGTGGCTAAAACATGGTTTTGAATTCAGTGGTCACCAGAAAAGAAATTATGTAAATAACAGTAAAAATTTACAAATATAGCTGTAAGATTATTCACAAGCAGCTTTGCAGCTTTCCTTTGTAGAAGCCTTATTATATGTAGTGGGCTTTATGGTAAAGCTTTTTTTTTCTGTAAGAATGTTATTACTCAACTATAATAGTTCTAAACTAAATTGTTTGTAGGTAGCCTAATAGTGATTTTCTTGAATTTTACTTTGTTTACTAACATCTTCTGCAAATACATTTAAAAAGGTAAATAAATAGACTATGGCCACAGCAATGTATTTACCTTCTTCCCAAGTGATGTTAGTTAATGATGCTTTCAAGACCTTTAGAAGAAATCTTACACATAAGCCACCGTCATCTCCTGTCCCAGTTTCTACTTTTGCTCCCTGTCGCCCATTTTTCACTAAGCAGTCAGTGATTTTTATTTTTTATTTCAAAATCTAGAGAAAGGACTTTTATTTATTTATTTTATTGTACTTTAGGTTCTGGGGTACATGTGCAGATCATGCAGGGTTGTTGCATAGGTGCATACATGACGAGCTGGTTTGCTGCCTCCATTCCCCCTTCATCTATAACTGACATTCCTCCCCAGGTTATCCCTCCCCACCACCCGTTGTCTCTCCCCTAGCCCCCCCAAAACTGACCCCAGTGTGTGATGCTACTCTCCCTGAGTCCACATGTTCTCATTGTTCAACACCCACCTATGAGTGAAAGAGAATATGCAGTGTTTGATTTTCTGTTCATGTGTTCTCATTGTTCAACACTTGCCTATGAGTGAGAACATGCAGTGTTTGGTTTTCTGTTCTTGTGTCAGTCTGTTGAGAATGATGGTTTCCAGATTCATCCCAGTCCCTAAAAGGATACGAACTCATCGTTTTTTTTTTTTTTTTGCCTGCATAGTTTTCCGTGGTATATATGTGCGACATGTTCTTCAGAGTGATCTTTTAAAAGCATGAATCAGTTCGTTACTCTCTTGCTTAAAATACTCTAATGGCTTCCAATTATGGTAAGAATAAAATTACCAATGGCTGTATATGGATTACCAGGGTACACTTGATTTAATTCCTGCCTATCTGCTGCTCTGCAGCCAGGACTTTTATCCTGTCTCTTGGACCTTCTGAGTTTGGTTCCATGCCAAAGCTTTTGTTATTCATTTTGCTTTAAAACTCCTTTCTCAGACCTTGAAATCATTGGTACATTCTCATCAATCAATACCAGGTTTCAGGAAACAATATAACTTCACAAATTTCCTGACAACCCTTCCTCATGTAGATTTGCTTTAAATAACAACAAAGTCATAGCAATTAATAAAAAAGTTTTACTTGCTTTTTGTTGGTATATAGAGGTGAACTACAATTTATAGTAGCTCTGTTTTCAGTGAGATTTCCTTCAAACTTGCAGCTGACTTGTGCCAATGTTAATAATTTAAGGGGAAACAATGATATAGGTCAGTAAATAATATATAAGACAGCTGGTTCATTTTAATAAAATTGAAAAAATCTTGTCATATCAAGATAATCAAAGAATAATTATTAGTGGTACAATACATATTTAAAATGATATGCCAAAGAGTTGTGATAAACATCCAAAATATTCTAAATTCCTAATCACTAAAACATGAGCAGACAATTTATCTGAAGACATATGAAATGAAAAACAGTTATTCCTTAAAAAATTACTTTTAAGGTGACATTTTCACACAGGAGAACAAAAGGAAAAAGGTAGAATGGTTTAAGTACATCTCTGTCAAGAAGCATGTCTTTAGTATGATTTGAGGATTATATAAAAGGATTTGCATTTATCAGAATTGCGTGCATGCATTGGATTCAAAAGTTATTTAAAACACTGCTTTTAATCAGAAGGCTTATTTCTCAATCTGGTTGCTTTGGTATGACGTGTCAGAAATAAGGAACTTCTTGGATTGTATACTTAGGTTATAAGTATTTCCTGTGCTCAGCAATTTTATACCACACAGCTTTTACAGAGCATGTACCTAATTGATAGCACACATTTGGTCCTTAAAAATTACATTCTCTTGGATACATTGTAGAGTATCTTACTTGCATTAATGCATACATGGTATGACTTTCAGTTGCATTACTGTAGATTTTTATTTCTAATTATTGTCACTATTATATAGCAATACATTTCCACATATTAACATCTGCAGAGAAATGTGTGTGTGTGTGTGTGTGTGTGTGTGTGTGTGTATAGTGTTTGTATATACATATGTATATGTATGAAATTGTTTTCATTTGAAACAATGTTACATTATAATTGAGGAACCCTCTTAGGACATAAAAACTCATTTTTTATAATATTTTTGGTCTGTGGAATTAAATACACAGTTTTCTTTTAGAGAAAAATGCATACAGAGATTAAGCATGGAGTGACAGTAATTTGACCTTGTCAGCAATTTGCTGAGCGATGATTGCCCTTGTACTCTATTGCCTCATCTGCTAGGTGGTGGAAGCTACTCTTAATCAAGAATTGTACCAATTCTTAAAGCCCGTCCCCTCTGAAGGCTTATACTTAGCAATGGAAGTTACACATAGAAGTGACTCATTATTCAATATGGTTTCCTATTTTTCTTATTATCCAGAAGGAATCGAGCTAAGTTTTATAAAGGAAGTGGGGAGGCATATAATAATCACTTTTTAAAATTTTTAATCAGTGTAGTTACATAGTAGGTGTATATATTTATGGGGCGCATGAGACGCTTTGATACAGGCTTGTAATGCATAATAATCACATCATGATAAGTGGGATATTAATTCTCTCAAGTAGTTAGCATTTGTATTTTTACTTTGAAAAGTAGACTGAATGCATTTTGAAATAAAGCTGTAAAATTTCTCAAATGGGAAGGCCTGAAGTCAAAGGAGGAGCAACATAGTAGAGTACCTACTATGTGTTTGTTATGTTTTATAAACGACCTCATCACAACATAGTAAACACGTGTTTTAGTATGATTGACTGCCATAAAAAATACCACAAACTGGGGGCTCATAAATACTAAAACTTTATTTCTGACAGTTCTGGAGGTTGGGAATTCTAAGAAGGCACCAGCAGATTTGATGTATGATGACGGCCCACTTTAGGTTCAAAGATAGTGGTGTCCTCATATGGTGGGAGGGGCGAGGGGTCTCTCTTTGGCCTTTCATTTAATAAGGGAACTATTTTTATTAGCCCTCATGATCTAATCACCTCTGAAGGCCCAACCTCCTAATGCCACCATCTTGAGGGTTAGGACTGAACACATGTATTTTGGGGAAACACAAACATTCAGACCATAGCACAGCTGGAACGTAGAATCTAGACCAAAACAACAAAAGTGTCTCACACATGTTTTACATACATTTTCCCTGTATGTACTACATTTTCCCTGTACACACACCAACACATAATATCTAAGGATTCAGTAGGAGTTATTGTCCTCATTTTACCATCTAAATAACATCATCTAAAACACATTTCTGGGAAGTGAATAGGTGGGAATTAGGGTTCATGTGTCTAAACTAGTAAATATCACCTTAAAATAAACCACTAAGATTTATTTGAAAATCCAGACTGCTATTCATTATTATCTGTGTAGTTTAATATATTTCTGTTACTAAGACAAGCAGTATGTTATGTTGATTTTGATGGGAATTTTTAAAAATGTTTTTACATTTTATTCCTAAGGGTAATATTATTTAATTTAAACACATTAATAAAACAGTCAGCAACTGCAGTGTAGTCACTATAACCACCATTGCAGTATTTCTCTGTTAATATGTAAGGGACATATCAGGAAAAATAAGAAAAGACCATAAAGCAATTCCCAGCAAAAAATATTTCAGCTCTTATAGATGTGGTGGGGGGCTATGAAGTATTACATGTGTAACCAATGTGGCAATCAATTCTCCCCTCTCACTTACCTTCATCCCTACATGCTAGGAATGTTTGCTGGCTGATGGAAATTACTAGAGTCTTTCTTGAGGAATTGCCCTTCATTTAAAGATAACCATTTGTCACAACCTCATGCCCTACCCATGGAAGAACTAGTATCAAATGGCTGGTCATTGGGGCTGGAGAGAGTTATATCAAGGCCCAGTCATCTATCCTCAATGTGTAAAAACTCTGGGAGCCGTTCCCTTTAAGATATTCTGTGGGCCTGTGGTCTCTATCTGGATTGCACTTCTTTTCAACTCTTTTCTCTCCCCTATCCTACTTCCTTTATTCCTTTGTAAGTTAATTCCCTTATAAGCATTGTACATGCAAATTCGCCTGAGAATTTGTTTTCTGGAAAACAAACTTAGTACAGTGGAATATCTTTATGTTCGTTCCTAAAGAAATATTGTAGAGATTTCATTTATTTTGTACAAGAGAATGATAGAAGACTTATATTTTGGACACAGTCAATTGGTGTTTTACCTGGATCATAACTCTGCATAACTAGCTTGTTAATACCTATTTTATTCTTCCTCAAAGACTCTGATTTCATGTTTTGGATGAGGCCCGGGAACCTGAGGCTTCAACTGCAGGATGTTCTGATTCAGTATGATGGAATTTGGCCTAAGAATTTGTATTTTAAAAGCATTAATATAGGAATTTTCAAATATATACATGAACCCCCCCATGAATTTATTACCCAGTTTCAACAATTATCAGTTCATATGCATATTTGCACCGTCTTCTTCCATCCTTTCCTCCCAAATTACTTGAAGCATATCTCACATATCATATTTTATTTGAATAAGTTTCAGTGTGTATTATGAAATGATATCATACCTTTATCACAAATAATGGGAGTTAAATTGGAAGTGTTTATTTATAATGTGTCAAAATAATTCTAATCACAAATACTGAGGTATAATTGATGAACTACTTAAAAGCTTGATGTGTAATTTTGACAAATTGACATGTGTGATTACCGTTGCTTTCAGGTGAACATCTTTCAATTATGCTAAGTATGTACTTAGTCATGTCCTAAAACCATGAATTATACAAGGGGACTTTTGATAATTATATCTTTGATTTAGTAGATTTTTGTCTTTTGCCATCTTGATGAGTTCTGCTTAATAAATTAGTAACATGCATAATACCTATTTGAGGCAGAAAAAAAAAGTCTCTAATTTTTACCAGAAAAAAAGGATCTTTCTTTCTTTCTTTCCCATCATTATCTTTATCAACTATTCCAAAAGTTATTATAAATATTCAGTTTCCCCCATTATGTGAAATGCCTATAATGATGAGTTCTAGGCCAGGTGTCTTAATCCCAAGTGTTTTATCTACCATCCAGAGTCCATCTCTAACCAGAACAGATGGTATGTTTGCCACCCCAACCATGAATGTCAAGATAACTTTGATTATCTTAGATACAGAGTCCATCTCTAACCAGAATAGTTGGTATGTTTGCCACCCCAACCATTAATGTGAAGATAATTTTGATTATCCTAAATAGAATTGAATCCTAATTTTCTATTCATTTGGCATATAGGTTCAGATATAATTATTATCTGTTAATGAAACTAAGGGCAGAGAAGTTAGTGTATTAATCTTGTCAGAATTGCATGAATATTTAAACAATAGAAAGTACATATAAACAACCTGTCTTGTTTTCAGTGCTTTTAATAGTCCTGTCATGAAGAACCTTAGAACAACAAAAATAGGCAAAAATAGATTTTGGTTTAACAAGGAACATATATACCCATAGGATATACTGGATTTCTGATATTATCAAAGACCTCTGATGAGAAAGACATCAATATTCTTCTAGGCAGGCCTCCTGGCCCACCAAAATAACAGAAAAATTAGGTATAGGTATTCAGTTTTGTAGAAAAAGAGACAGTTTGAAAAGAATTTTTAAAGAAATGTGCTACATCATACACAAACTTTAATATTTCTGTCTTCATGTACTACAAAACAAGCAAATAAAAATACTAAAATTGTTATATGTCATAAAAACCCCTTGATTAATGGCCAGAGAGAAGCCTAATTATTGTTCTCAGGTACGAAGTGCCCAATTTGGTGACAGTTTTCTAAACTATTTTTCTGCTTATTACATTGATGGGTGTATAGTTCATTAAAGTTGAGAAGTTTTGAGAAGTCAGTAAATTTAACTGAAATTATAATGGAATTTTGAAACTGTACAATTAAAGGAATAGAAATATTAGAACTCTTAAGCAAATCAAATCAGATATTTAATGTGTAACCTATTAATCTGTTTCAGATCTTATGTATTGGTTTTTCATCTTCTTACCTATAGTTTAGGATAATAGCCCGTTTAATATGTATAGCAAAAGAGAATGAGAAAATACCTTGATAGGCATTCACATTTAAAATCTTGGCCAGTCACACACAGTGGCTAATGCCTGTAATCCTAGCACTTTGAGAGGCAGGTGGATCACCTCAGGTCTGGAGTTCAAGACCATCCTGGCCAATGTGGCAAAACCTCGTCTCTACTAAAAAATACAAAAATTAGCCAGGCAAAGTGGCAGTGGTTGTAATCCCAGCTAATCTGGGGGTTGAGGCAGGAAGAATTACTTGAACCCAGGAGGCACAGGTTGCAATGAGTTGAGATCATGCCGTTGTACTCCAGCCTGGGCAACAGAGCAAGACCACTCTCTCTCAAAAAAAAAACAAAAACAAAAAAAAACAACTTCCGCCAAGATGGCTGAAAGAGAGCTTCTCTGAAGTGCTGCTCCCAGTGGGGGAGACACAGAACAAGAGTGATCTCCACATTTCTGAACAAGTTACTGGGTTCGTTTCAAAGAGACTGGTTGAACATCGGGATTAGCCCCAAAAAAGGTGGCGAGAGTAGCCCAAAGAGTGTGAACCGAAGCAGGGCAGGGCTCTGCCCACCCAGGAAGTGCGTCAGGCTTGGAGGATCAAGGGCTTCACCTCCTTGGCACTCCAATTCAGATACTGCGCTTCACCCTATGACTTTGCAGCCCACAGTCCAGGAAAATGCTGCCAGACTGAGAACTGCCTCAAGTTGTCAATGCAGACCTGGGTGACAGCCCGGCCAGCCCAGTGCCATGAGTTGTCACACAGACTAACACTGAGAAGGCTTGCACGATGGAACTGCTCATCCCACCAAAGGAGGGAGAGTTGAAAGTGGGGAGTTGGGTGATATGGCCAGTCAGGTCCCACCCCAACAAGATCTAGCAAACGGAAGCCGTCTCACAGGAGAATTTTACAGTTAACACATCAGTTTGAGCTTGATCCAGGACAAGTGGGCTTGGTGGAGGGAAAGATGCCCGTCATTGGGAAGGCAGGACCAATCTCACCTGTGTAAGCAGAAACCAGAGGAAGAATAAACAGCACCCTGGCTGAGACCAAGGCATCCCAGCAGTGCCACCAAAGACAAACAAGGGATAAACTGTCTCAAGTGGCACACTGAACCTGGTGTAAAAAAAAAAAAAACAAAAACAAAAAAAGATCTCATACAGGAGATATAATCCCAAGTTCAAA
The DNA here is from genome assembly GCA_963574635.1 of Cheracebus regulus. Classification (NCBI taxonomy): domain Eukaryota; kingdom Metazoa; phylum Chordata; class Mammalia; order Primates; family Pitheciidae; genus Cheracebus; species Cheracebus regulus. The sequence goes on along the minus strand of CAUYQU010093219.1, from coordinate 65,589 downwards.
GATCAAAGATAGATAAATCCATGAAGATGGTAAGAAACCAGCACAGAAGGGATGAAATCATCCAAGTCCAGAATGCCTCTCATCCACCCAAGGTAACATAACTCCTCATAGGCAAGGGAACAAAACAGGATGGAGAATGAATTTGACAAACTGACAGAAGCAGGCTCAGAAGGTGGGTAATAAACTTCTCTGAGCTAAAAGATCATGTTCTATCCCAATGCAAAGAAACTAAGAATGTTGAAAAAGGTTAGACGAAATGCTAACTAGAATAAGCAGCCAGGAGAAGAACATAAATGATGTGATGGAGCTCAGAAACACAGCACAAGAATTTCACAAGGCATACAAAAGTTTCCATAACCAAATTGATCAAGCAGAAGAAAGGATATTAGACATTGAAGATCAACTCAATGAAATAAAACCAGAAGGCAAGATTAGTGAAAAAATTGTGAAAATAAATGAACAAAGCCTCCTAGAAATATGGGATTATGTGAAAAGACCTAATCTGTGCTTGATCGGTGTACCTGAATGTGATGGGGAGAATGAATCCAAGCTGGAAAACACTCTTTAGGATATTATCCAGGAGAACTTCCCAAACTTGGCAAGGCAGGCCAATGTCACAATCCAGGAAATACAGAGAGCACCACAAAAGCACTCCTCAAGAAGAGCAAACTCAAGGCACATAATCATCAGATTCACCAGGGTAGAAGTGAAAGTAAAGATGCTACAGGCAGCCAGAGAGAAACATCGAGTTAAGGGGAAGACCATAACTCGATGGCCTTCCACATAAGGGGAAGACCATCAGACTCACAGGGGATCTCTTGGCAGAAACCCTACAAACCAGAAGAGAGTGGGGGCCAATATTCAACATCCTTAGAGAAAAGAACTTTCAACCTAGAATTTCATATCCAGCCAAACTAAGCTTCACAAGTGAAGGAGGAATAAAATCCTTTGTGGACAAGCAATTGCTAAGAGATTTCATCATCGCCAGACCTACCTTACAAGAGCTCCTAAAGGAAGTACTAAACATGGAAGGGACCAAGCAGTACCAGCCACTGCAAAAATGTACCAAATGCTAAAGACCAACAACACAATGAAGAAACTGCATCAACTATCAAGCAAAACAACCAACCAGTAACACAATGGCATGATCAAATTCAAATGTAACAATATTAACCTTAAATGTAAATGGCCTAAATGACACAGACTGGGCAAACTGGATAAAAAAGACCCATCCATATCCTGTAGTCAGGAGACCCATCTCATGTACAAAGACACACGTAGACTCAAAACAAAGGGATGGAAGAAGATTTACCAAGCAAATGGAGAGCAGAAAAAAGCAGGAGTTGTAATCCTAGTCTCTGATACAACAGACTTTAAACCAACAAAGATCAAAAGAGACAAAGAAGGGCATTACATAATGGTAAAAGGATCAATGCAACAAGAAGAGCTAACGATCCTAAATATATATGCACCCATTTCAGGAGCACCCAGATACATAAAGCTAGTTCTTAATGACTTACAAAGAGACTTAGACTCCTGCACAGTAATAGTGGGAGACTTTAACACTCCACTGTCAATATTAGACAGATCAATGTGACAAAATCAACAAGGATGTACAGGACTTGAGCACAGATCTGGACCAAGCAGACCTGATAGATGTCTACAGAACTCTTCACCCAAAATCCACAGAACATACATTCTTCTCAGCACCACATCACACTTACTCTAAAATTGATCACATAATTGGAAGTAAATCTGAGCAAATTCACAAGAACAAAAATCATAACAAACATTCTCTCAGACCACAGCACAATCAAATTATAAGTCAGGATTAAGAAACTAACTCAAAACCACACAACCTAGAAACTGAACAACTTGCTTCTGTGTGATGAATGGATAAACAATTAGATGAAGGCAGAAATAAAAGTGTCCTTCAAAACCTATGAGAATGAAGACACAATGTACCAGAATCTATGGGACATATTTAAAGGAGTGTCTAGCAGGAAATTTATAGCAATAAATGCCCATGAGAGAAGCAAGGAAAAATCTGAAATTGACACCCTATCATCAAAATTGAATGAGCTAGAGGAGCAAGCTCAAAAAAAACTCAAAAGCTAGAAGAAGACAAGAAATAACTAAGATTATAGCAGAACTGAAGCAGATAGAGACACAAAAAAAACTTTAAAAAATCAATAAATCCAGGAGTTAGTGTTTTGAAAAGTTCAACAAGATAGACCACTAGCCAGAATAACAGAAGAGAGAGAAGAATAGATGCAATAAAAAAATGATAAACAGGAAATCACCACCTATTCCTCAGAAATACAAACAAATACAAACTACCAGCTCTATGCACATAAACCAGTAAATCTAGAAGAAATGGATAAATTCCTGGACACTTGCACATTATCAATACTAAACGAAGAATTTGAATTCCCGAATAGACCAATAACAAGGTCTGAAGTCAACACAACAATTAATAACCTACCAACCAAAAAAATCTAGGTCCAGATGTGTTCACAGGTGAATTCTACCAGATGTACAAAGAGGAGCTGGTACGATTCTTTTTGAAACTATTTGAAACAATACAAAAAGAGAGACTACTGCCTAAGTCATTTTATGAGACCAGCATCATCCTGATACCAAAATATGGCAGAGACATAACCAGAAAAGTAAACTTCAGACCAATATCCATGATGGACATTGACGCAAAAATCTTCCATAAAATATTGACAAACTGAATGCAACAGCACATCAAATAGCTTATCCATCATGATCAGTAGGTTTCATCTTGGGGATGCAAGGATGGTTCAACATATGCAAGTCTGTAAATGTAATCCATCACATAAACAGAAACAAGGACAAAAACCACATGATTATCTCAATAGATGCAGATAAGGCCTTTGACAAAATTCAACAGCTCTTTATCCTAAAATCTCTCAATAAACTGGAATGTATTTCAAAATAATAATAGCTATTTATGACATACCCACAGCCAATATCATACTGAATGGGCAAAAACTGGAAGCCTTCCCTTTGAAAACTGGCATTAGACAAGGATGCCCTCTCTCACCACTCCTATTCAGTATAAGAAGTTCTAGCCAGAGCAGTTAGGCAAGAAAAAGAAATAAAGGAAATAAAGGGTATTCAATTAGGAAAAGGAGAAGTCAAATTGTATCTATTTGCAGATGACATGATCTCACGTTTAGAAGACCTCATCATCTCAGCCCAAAATCTCCTTAAGCTGATAAGAAACTTCAGCAAAGTCTCAGGATACAAAATCTTTGTGCAAAATCACAAGCATTCCTATATACCAACAACAGACAAACAGAGAGCCAAATCATGAGCAAACTACCATTCCCATGTGCTACAAGGAGAATAAAATACCTAGGAATAAAACTAACAAAGGATGTAAAAGACCTCTTCAAGGAGAACTACAAACCACAGCTCAAGGAAATAAGAGAGGACATAAACAGATGGAAAAACATTCAACACTCATGGTTAGGAAGAATTAATATTGTGAAAGCGGCAATACTGCCCAAAGTAAGTCATAGGTTCAATGCCATCCCCATCAAACTACCATTGACCTTCTTCACAGAACTGGAAAAAACCACTTTAAACTTCACTTGGAACCAAAAGAGAGCCTGCATTGCCAAGACAATCCTAAGCATAAAGAACGATTCTGGAGGCATTACTCTACCTGATTTCAAACTATATATTACTGCTATTTTGCAGTAATCAAAATAGCATGGCACTGGTACCAAAGTGGAAATATTGACCAATGGAACAGAACAGAGGCATTGGAAGCAACCCCACACATCTACAACCATCTGATCTTTGACAAACCTGACAAAAACAAGCAATGGGGAGAGCATTCCCTGTTTAATAAATGGTGTTGGGAAAACTGGCTAGCAGTGTGCAGAAAGCTGAAACTGGATCCATTCCTCACAACTTATATAAAAATTAACTCCAGATGGATTAAAGATTTAAACTTAAGAACTAACACCATAAAAACCCTAGAAGAAAACCTATGCAACAACATTCAGGACATAGGCACAGGCAAGGACTTCATGACTAAAACACCAAAAGCAATGGCAACAAAAGCCAAAATAGACCAATGAGATCTAATTAAGCTTAAGAATTTCTGCAGAGAAAAGAAACAATCATTAGAGTGAACTAGCAACCAACACAATAGGAAAAATTCTTTGCAAACTACCCATCTGACAAATGGCTGATAATCCAGAATCTACAAAGAACTAAAGCAGATTTACAAAAACAAACCAACCAACCCATTCAAAAGTGGGTGAAGGATATGAACAGACACTTTTCAAAAGACGTTTCTTCAGCTAACAAACATGAAAAAATGCTCATCATCACTGGTCATTAGAGAAATGCACATCAAAACCACATTGAAATATTATCTCACACCAGTAAGAATGGTGATCATTGAAAAATCTGGAGACACATGCTGGAGAGGATGTGGAGAAAAAGGAAAACTTTTACACTGTTGGTGGGGATATAAATTCAATCATTATGGAAGACAGTGTGGCGATTCCTCAAGGATCTAGAAATAGAAATTGCATTTGACCCAGCAATCATATTACTGGTATATACCCAAAGGATTATAAATCATTCTGTTATAAAGACACATGCATACGTATGTTTGTCCCGGCACTGTTTACAATAGCAAAGTCCTGGAACCAACCCAAATGCTCATCAATGATAGACTGGACAAAGAAAATGTGGCACATATACACTATGGAATAATGTGCAGCCACAAAAAAATGACGAGTTCATGTCTTTTGTAGGGACATGGATGAATCTGGAAACCATCACTCTCAGCAAACTGATGCAAGAACAGAAAACCAAACACCGCATGTTTTCACTCATAGGCAGATGATGGACAATGAAAACACAGAGGCACAGGGAGGGGACCATCTTACACTGGGGTAGATTAGGAGGTGGAGGTCAGGGGAGGGAAGGGACGGCAGGGGGTGGAAGGGATGGAGAGGGATAACACCGGGAGAAATGCCTGATGTAGGCGATAGGGGGACAGAGACAGCAAGCCACCATGGCCTATGTGTACCTATGCAGCAATCCTGCAGGATGAGCACATGTACCCCAAAGCTTAAAGTACAATAATAGTAATAATAAATCGGGAAGAGTCATGTTTTTCACAGGACTGAAAGAACAAAAAAAACCTTATAATTTCTATTGTGAGGTAGTTAAAATACTCAAGGTTTTATTGTATTTATCATATCATTGCTTGATGAGTGTATATGCCTTTAAACCATACTGTTTTAAAAGGATACAATAAATTCTTCTTTTTATTTTGTATGTAGAACTTGACTTCTGGCAAAACAGAAAATAAAATCATGTATCTAAGAGTCAAAAAATACTTTCAATTTAGATAGCTTTTTAAAATTTTGTTTTTGACATATAATAATGCATATTTATGGGGTAAAGTGTGATGTTTCCTGCATGTATGCATTATATAATAATCTTTTCAGGGTATACAGTATGTCTGTCTTCTCATACAGTTGTCATTTATTTGTGGTAAAAACACTTAAAAATCTTTCTTCTTAGTGTTTTGAAACATGCAATACAATATTTTTTAGCCTAGTCACTCCACTGTGCAATAGAGTGCCAGAACTTTTTCATCCTGTGCAAATGTAACTTTGAATTTATTGACCAGTCTCTCTCCAACTTTCCTTCTCACTCTGCTTTGCATCCTCTAGTAACTGCTATTGTTCTCCCTGCTATGAGATCAACTCTTTTAAATTCCATGTGTGTGAGATCAAGTGGTATTTGTCTTTCTTTGCCTGGCTTATTTCACTTCAAGTTTTTTGATATTGCTTTGAATAACAGCATTTTATTTTTTATGGCTGAATGGTATTCCATTGTGCATATATACCACATTTTCTTTATTCAGTTATCAGTTGATGAACACTTAGGTTGATTCATATCTTGGCTATTGTGAGTAGTGCTGCAATAAGCATGAAGGTGCAGATAATCTCTAAGACATACAGATTTCATTTCCTTTGGATATATACCCAGCACTAGAATTACTGGATCATATGGTAGTTCTATTATTAATTTTTAGAGAAACCTCAATATTGTTTTCCATAAATACTGTACTAATTTACAGTCCCACAAACAGTGTATTAAAGTTTCCTTTTCTCCACATCCCTGCCATTATTTGTTATCTTTTGTCTATTTGATAATATTCAAATTGGGGTGAGATGATATCATGGTTTTTATTTGCCTTTCCTGGATGATTAGTAATGTTAAATATCTTTTACATATATCTATTGGCTATTTTTATGTCTTCTTTTGATAAATGTCTATTCAGGGTTTTTTTTTTTTTTTTGCCCATTGTTTAATTAGGTTATTTGTTTTCTTGCTGCTGAGTTGTTTGAGTTCCTTATATTTTTGGATGTTAACTTCTTATATGTAGTTTGGAAATATTTATTTTCCATTCTTAGGTTGTCCCTTCACTCTGTTGATTTTTTTCTTTGCTGTGAAGATGCTTTTAAATTTGATGTCATCTCGTTTATTTATGTTTGCTTTCATTGTTTGTGCTTTTAAGTTTTTATCCAAAAAAATCTTTGCCCAGACCAATGTCATGAAGCATTAGATGGTTTACTCCTGAAATGAATTCCAAACAGGTAAAACAAGGCCAGGCAAACAATAGGTTCTCAGTACGTATTTGTTTAATAAAATTGGTTAAAATTATTTATGGTTTAAATTTTATTGACTAAAATTTCTTAGAAACACTTTGTTTCATATGAAATTTTCATAATCAACATAAAGTCATAATTTATTTGCATTTTTTTCATGGATTCCATGTATCAGTTACTTCATTTTGTCTTTGGGCCTTTGGAGTAGATTAAAATGCTGAGATGATGAAGAAGCTTGTATGACTCCATGAACCAGGGAAATGAATATGTAGAGACACTAATCCTGATTAATTTTCTACTCTCCCTTTCAAGGCAAAAGGGTTTTAGATAATACTTCATATAATGAATGTCTAAATTGGAACGAGGAAGGCGTACTGCAATTGCTATGCATGGAATAACTGCATCATCACCTTCTAATCGTGGTCAACTTGACCACACTGGGCAGCTCGGTAAGGGCAGAAAAGCCAGCGAACCCAGAGGAGTTCACACTCTATCTGAAAATTCACAGTATTACTTTTTCTGTGAAAACTTCAATCTCTGTATTATATTCTATGAAAGTTGAATGACTTAGGTATCAAAGAGCTACCTCTTTGATAGGCTAATGAATTCCTCAGATAAAATTTTTAGTCCTGCTTAGATCCTTAAGGTATCACATTGTTAATATGCTTATGATATACTGGAAAATAATCTTTAGATGTGCCACACATTGCCCAATCATAAGAATAAATGGAGTATAAATAACAGGTTATGAGAATTTTGAGGAACTAGACTGCTATTAGAAATACTATTACAATAAGAATACAGCTACTTTCAAATAACATTATCAAATTTGTGATCTCTGTTTTAAAAAGAAACAAAATTAAAAGACATTCACACACAGATATATACCTACATCCACTCCTTAAAGCTTTGAATTACTAGTTTTATTTTCTGGTTAAATCTAATCCAGTTTGTTAAATACATTTTATTAAAAATCATTTATTAGCCTGGGCATGATGGCTCATGCCTGTCATTCTAGCACTTGGGGAGACCAAGATGAAAGAGTGGCTTGAGGTCAGGAGTTCAAGACCAGCCTGAGAAACTTAATGAGACCCTATTTGTATTAAAATTAAATATATATATATATATATATATATTTGGGCATAGTGGCATGCACTTACAGACTTAGCTACTCAGGAGGCTGAGACAGAGGCTTGAGCCTAAAAACATGAGGCTACAGTGAACTATCACTATGCCAGTGCACTCCAGCCTGGGTGACAGAGTGAGACCCTGTCTTTAAAAATATATAAATAAGTAAATAAAATCGTTTCTTACAATGTTAATTTTGGTATGTTTTTACTGAATCTGTGCATCCTTCCTGCTCTCCTTGTGTATGAAGCATCGAGAAAGGTTCATTGCTTGATCTATTTTATCTCATCGAAAATGCTAAGTGTCTAGTTTTTATTTTGGTATTATACTTTATAGAGTATTCAGGACACTTTTTGTTAGTATTTTTCCTTTCTTGTGTTTTTGTTAGTATTTTGCTTTTTGTAATAAATATATGAAGAAATAACTATGTCTTTATTGTTGTTTTTAAGAAACATCTATATATGTATAGCCAGCCAGTTCCCAGGGAGTAGTTTTAAGATCTCAGTGCTCTAACGAGACGTGACTTTTCAAGCCACCTCTCATCTATACTGAGCTAACTTTCACACAACTACTAGTTCCTGTATTTTCTACATAGTCTACCAGAGTGCTACTAGTTCCCGTATTTTCTACATAATCTACCAGAGTGTTGAATCATTTAAACACTAGTAAATATGGTTAAATTACCCACATAAAAGACTGGAAGTTTAGTTTAATTATTTCCCAAGAATTGTAACAGGGGAGTATATGGTAAAAAGTGAGAAGTTGAAGGTGAAGTAAGAGTGACAAATGCTCTTTCTACTTTTCCTCTTTAAACAAAATGAGGATACTGCAGATTCTAGCTTTGCTACAATATCATCACATAGTAATGGGATGGAGCTGTGGTCTTCAAAAATACTGCATAAATATTGCCCTACTTTCTCCACGCTATCAGTCTCTGTTGGTTCTTATAGCATTGAAAGATCTTGGGAACTCTGCACAGATCCAACTTGTAATATCTATACTTTCTATCTTTTCCTACATTTTTCCCTAGGTCTACTTTTTTTTAACTTTACCCAATGAATTCTTCTTTTCAACTATTTTTCAAATTGTATGTCACAAAGTTGTATTCATAATCTCATATAGAAAACTCTTTAACATTCTGTCCCCCACAAAAGCACTGACTACCAGTTATCCACAGAAATCATGAATTTAAACATTATGTAATTTCTTTAAATTTCTAAATCCTATCAATACTTTTATGCATAATATATATATTTGGATCTATTTTTTGGTCAAAAATTATCCAGACTTCCAAAATTATTTTAGTAGGATCAAAAAATATCTAGAATTCATCACACGTCTAATATTTATTTCGACCTCTAGTGCAGACTCATCACCTTACTTACAAATTGAGCTAATCCTCTATTAGTTTAAATCTTGTGAACATACGAAATTTAAAATAAAAGACGTCTTAAATTTGTTTTAGCTTTACTTGGTTGTAGAAAAGCATTATATGATTAAAAATACCTTTGAATAATACATAAGCAGGAAATGAAGTTGTTTATAATCAGAGATGCTTCTGGACTAGTGGGCTCCTTTCCTTTGTGTTCAAATATCAGATATAATTCATCTCTAAGTCTTTGAGCCTGTTGTAACATCCTAACACTCTATTTCTAGTCTAGTGTATGGTCTGGAGATTTCTCTCTCAGTCTTTCTCTTTCTCTCTCCTCTTTTCCAGTGTTTTCAAACTTGACGTGCATTGAAATCACTCGAAGAGCTTGCTAAAACAGTGATGGTCGGGGGCTTATCCCTGGTATATCTGATTCAGTGTACCTGGGGTGAAACCTGAGAATTTGCAGGTTTCCAGGTGATGCTGTTGTCACATATAACTAGTGAGATAATTTATAGCATTGATTGAAAAAGAGTAAATGCAGGAGTGTTCTTTAAGTATGGACTTAACAATGTATTTTAGTGGTAAATGTCCAAAAGCACTCAGCTGGCCCACAAAGTTAACTGTTAGGGCTGGCTCCAGAGATTGAAGTTATTTAAGATATTTGCTTTGAATATCCTTAAAGAATTTACATGGGCAGGTGTTACTGCTTTTATTACCTTCATAAGGAAATAGTTTTTATGAGTTACTCAGTATTTTATTTTTTGTAATGCCTGCAATATTACCTTAAATTAAGCACCTGATAGTTATGTGCAATTTCATAATAGTTAGGTTGTACTGACATGGGCAAGAGTTACAGTTTAATTATAGTATCTTCAATTCATATTTATTAATCTCTTTTATAAATGGTAGTACTAAAATTATCCTTCCTAATATACAGCTCTCTTGGGACCCCTTACATCTAAATATGATTTTAAAATACTACACTAAATAAATTGTAAAACAAAAGGCCAACTTTTCCTAGCATCAGACCATACTTCCATTGTATACCCTAAACATGTTTGGTAATGACTTACGCTGGTATTTACCACATGAAGTTCATTCGTAGAGGATATTCCAAAGATAATTTACTTTAAAATAGTGCTTTGAATTTTTAAGAGAGAGGATTAAAACACTTGATGTTCATATATTCATTTATTTAAGCTTTGCAAAAAACAAAGAGCAAAACATAATTTTGAAAGCAAGCAGAATTGTCATATCAACAAATCTTCTCTATTTTAATTTCATACATTTTTAGACATGATGTCAGGTGGTATTCTTTAATTGTGGGTTTTTCTTAAATGTTTATTTTCTTATTTTTCACATCAAGGGAAATATAAGTATACAGGTCATAGCAAATTTTTTAAGGGTTATATGTTTGTTGCTAACATAAGATATTTAAATTTACCTCAAGTTGGGAACAGTTTAAGTGGGCTGAGAACTTTTCTAGCTAATTAAAGACAAGTCTTCATATAATTAACTGTATGCCTTCATATAATTAATTTCAAATCACGTTTTGGGGCATATTGGTAAAGTAAAAAATTTGCATGAAACTTTCAATAATTTATGAATATATATGCGTGTATACACATATATTTGTGTGTGTATATATATATATATATACACACACACATATGTGTAAGTTAGAAAACAAACTGCCTTTATTTAAGCAATAGTATTTTTAAAGATTTAAATTTAAAAATTATGTAAATTTGGGAGTTGTATAAAGATACAGGGGCAAACATTGTGATTTCATAGACAAATAATTTACTGTGCTTGCAATGGCTACTTTTATATGTGTTATAGGCCAGCAAAAGTTGAGAAATAGAACAATTACTTAATGTCAAATACTAGCTTGTAAGATCTATTTTGAGGAGGAACATCCACAAAAAGCAGACCTTGTCCACTTGAGGGCGATGAGGGAAAAATCAACAAGCTGAGGGTTTTAGAGAATACAAATGTACAGAAAATCGAGATGGAAAGAATGAAAAGAACAAAGACCTCATATATATGAGGGTAATAAATAGGCACTGAGAATTATTTTGAAACAAAGACAGTGGGTCAGGAGCTAAGGAGCAAGAAATTGAATAGATAAACGCATTCTCTTACGTCATTTATTCTAACATTTAGCAATAAAAGAAAGAAGACTAACAATAAAGGGCCAAAATTTAAATCAGGGCTTGCTGAGGACTGTAAGAATGATGTAGAGAAGGAACTATGAAGCAGAGACTTGATAAATATCTTTTAAGATAGAGACACCCAGTGTGGTTAGAGGCATAGGATAAAAAAGGTCTTTCATTCCACTGAACTGCTCTAGAAGTTAAAAATAAATAAATAAGCTAGAAATTTTGCTAATTATTTTTTAACAAAATCATAGAAGCCACAGGAATAGGCAGTCTTTATTTCTAAAATGCAAGGGTACTAAAAGGAAATGGGTAGCAGGGTTTTAATAAATCCTGTGACCTTGTAAGTGACATTGATTTTATTATTTTAAATTATCTGAGTATAAGCTTCAAAGTTTCTTATAATAAAAGATAAAGGAATAAAAAGTTTGAACCCATTTTCAGTGTAAGTGTGTAATATGTGATACGATGGTTTAAGACAACAGTGGTCTTGCATTAATATCATTTTAATGGGATATGTCTTTCTGCCAAGCCAAAATAAGATTTGACGAGCTAAGGATTTCTAGGAAGGTCTCAAAGCACCATAGCAAGCTTAATGTCTTACATTTATTTTTTCTCCTGCCTTTTCTGATAAACCAGATGTCTACCACGCGCAGTCAACTGATAAGTGTTTTAAATAAATGTCACTGTAAACAAGTGAAGCATGAAAAGGTTAAAATTATAAAGATGTGAGTTCCAGGTAATTAATTTTTGTATATCTGAGACTGCTCTAAGAAGGGCAGGGAAAATTAAAAGAAACTGCTGCTAATTGTAATGGGAAAGCGAGTGGAAATTGAGAGGGCAATCACTATCATCCCCTTTAAGAAATGCATATCTGGAAATACTTGTTAGGAATGAACACCACCTTCTATCACATTTAGATGGCAAATGAGTAGAGTTGTTACAAAGTAACATAGTTTTCTTGTTATCTAAGACTGATACCATTCACATTCCCTTCTCTGCTGCGGAAACTTGCCACAAATGTAATCATTTTTTTGAAGTTGTGAGTTTCCGTAGTTATTTAGTTATTAACATATAGCATGACTACATGTTTGTGCCCTATTGGAAAAGTTTAAAGACACCTAAAATAATTAATTTCAAATACATTTAAAAGTTATGGTTCTATGAATATCAATATACATAATTTCTTAATATAAACAAGGAGATATTGTACCAATAGAATATATTGTTATATTATGGAATTTGAAGTTGAAATTATATAATTGTGTCCACAAAAAGCTGCCCAGCCTAACATGCCTATCTGTTTCAATATTTATTTTTTTTGTGTTAAGCTAATATTTAATATTGATTTTTTCATTAATATCAGTTTGTGTTTTTTATTTTGCCATCCAGTAATATTACTTAGCACTCAGACAATAATATGAAAATATGTGAAAAGGAGGGCTTAAAGGCATGTCCTAGTTCTATGAATATAATGCATAAATGTATAATTCTAGATTTATACTGTATAATATAATGTATAATTTTTTAGAAATAAGTTCAGAAAACTAAATTTGGTAGGTTGAAGTGAGTCTCAAACTAAGAAGAATTGAAGCACAAATTTGTAAAGTAAAAAAGAGATCTTGGAACATGCTGAATAAATAGAATAACCTGAGAAAAGTTACACAGATGACAATTCATTCTAAAATGTATACATATAGCATGTTGCCATTCTCCACAAGCTCCTCATATAGATAGAATCACTTTGACATTCATGTCAAAATTTAGTGCTGTAGCTGACAAATGATCTCAACTCCCTTCCATCCTAGAGAGCTTCTTCAGAAGTCCCAAGGATGCTAAAGTCTTAAATGAAATGTGTTCCTTAGTTATGTTGGGTCACTGGGTTCTATTTTTTTCTCTGTACTTTCAGGACCGTGATCTCTTGGGCTGCTAATTTAGCATCATCTTAATAGTAAAATATGAGGGAGTAGAGATAATTTATGAATTTCTGTATCATAAACTTGGAGGAAGTTCTTTAAATATTCACTGCACTGAAGGTGTTAAAATCAAAAAATTTAAAAGTATGTTATTAAAGGGTTATGTGTAATGAAAAGGAATTCCAACAAATATAATAAATTTGCATCACTAAAGACTATGGCAAGGTTCACTGACTAGGCAATTACTAAAAATTATCTTAGAAATAAAATACTGGCAAGCCGATTGCAACAGCACAACAAAAAGCTTATCCACCATGATCAAGTAGGATTCATCCCTGGGATGCAAGGCTGGTTCAACATACGCAAGTCTATAAATCTTAGTTATTTCATATAGGATAATTGCCTCCAGCTTCATCTATATTGCTGCAAAATACATGATTTTATTATTTTTATGTCTGATAATATTCCATTATGTATATGTGCCACATTTTCTTTTCTTTTCTTTCTTCTTTTTCTTTTTTCCCAAGCTAGAGTGCAGTGGTGCGATCTCGGCTTACTGCAACCTCCATCTGCAAGGTTCAAGCAATTCTCCTGACTCAGCCTCCTGAGTAGCTGGGACTACAGGTGTGCACTACCACGCCGTGCTAATTTTTGCATTTTCAGTAGAGACCATGTTAGCCAGGCTGCTCTCGAACTCTTGACCTCAAGTGATCCCCCTGCCTTGGCCTCCCAAAGTGGAAGTCCACTGTTAGTCTGATGGAATTTCCTTTATAAGTAATTAGATGCTTCTCTTTTATTGCTTTTAGGAATTTTTCCTTGGTGTTGACTTTGGATAGTATGAAGACTATATGCCTTGGTGGTATTTATCTAGCAGACTATTCCTCAGGTGGTGTCTGAGCTTCTTGTACTTGGCTGTCTAGATTTCTAGCAAGACCGGTGAAATTTTCCTGAATGATTTCCTCAGATAAGTTTTCCAAGCTCTTTACCTTGTCTTCTTCTCACTCAGGAATGTCTACATCTCATAGTTTTGGTCACTTTACATAATTCCATTGTTTTCCCTAGAAGCTTGTTTCTTTTTTTTTTTGTTTTTTATTTATTTTTGTCTGACTGGATTAATTTAAAAGGCCTATCTTCAGCCTCTGAAATTCTTTTTTTTCTGTTTGTTCTATAGTATCTTTAAAGCTTTCAATTGTATGTTGTAAAACTTTTAGTGAGATTTTTATTTCCAGAAGTTCTGTTCGTTTGTTTGTTTGTTTTAGATGTCTATCTCTTTCCTATCCTGAAATGTTTTTCTGATTTCTTTGTGTTGGTTTTCAACTTTCTCTTGGATCTCACTGAGCTTATTTGCAATCTATATTTCGAATTCTTTACCTGTCATTTCAGAGTTTTCAATGTGGTGAGGATCTACTGCTAGAGGGCTAGTGTGATTCTGTGGGGGGTATTGCCACACTGTTTTTATAGTGTCAGGGTCCTTGTGTTGATTCTTTTACATCTGGAGAAGCTGCCACTTCTTATTTTGGAATTTACTTTCATGGAAATGTCATTTTTCCTCCTTGAGGGAGTGACTGTTGTGTATATTGGTTAGGGTTCTTTGGATTTATTTCTACATGCTTTTAGGAGCCAAGGCTCTGTACGAACTCCTTGGTAGAGACAGCCTTAATGTAGTAGTTTTCTCAAATGCTAGTTGTTTCTAGATTTTCGTGGTGATTATTGTGTGAACAGGCTTATTGTCTCCTGCAGAGATTGGAGGTGATCTTGGAAGGCTTACCTTGTTCCCTAGCACTGTGTACTTCTGTCTGCAGAAATTATGTTGTGTTGTGCAGTTCACCCTACAGTCAAGCATGTGGTGCTTGTGGGTAAGAGCTATTCAAGCACTATACATTGGTGTCTGAAGAAGTTATAATGGACCATGTGGGTTGACCTCCCAGCCAGCAGGTGGTGTGATTTATTCATTTATTTTGTTTCATATTTGGAAACTATAGAGGACTCTGGAAGCACAGCTGAGAGAGAAGGTGAATGGAGTGGAGTCACAAGAATACTGGCATGACTTAGTCCAAGATTCTCCTGCTCTATACACTCTACATATTAGAGCTTCAGAGACACAGAATTCAACCCAGCAGTGGCAGGAGAGCCCCTTACAATCACATTGTTACAGTAACTATAAGAGTGAAAAATTCAGTCAAACTTCCCCTGATTTTCAGCCACTTAGTATTTAAAAACTTGTAGAATAAATGCCAAATGGCTTGAATTTTTTTCTTTCTTTTCAACCTAAATATGAAGGTTTGCTATGGTAGACAAATATCTTTAAATTCTTGGATGACTGTAATACAAAAGCCATGATGTTCTAGGATTGGAGGAGATTTTAGCATCTGTCTACTTTGCAGTTTTGAATTTTTTTCTCCTTCAAAGCACTGTGCTGGGCTATTTGGTTTTAAGCAACAAAACCCCACTATTCATAATGTATGCCAATGAGGATATTGAGAAGATCTGGGGTAACTCACAGATCCCAAAGACAGTTGACATAACAGGCAATAGAGAAGACTTGCCTGGACATCTGGGGAGCAAAACCTGGCCATTTTAGTCATCTTGGGCTGACATAACAGAGTACTACACATTGGGAAGCTTAAACAACAGAAATGTATTTTCTCATAGTCTGGAGGCTAGAAGTCCAAGATCAAGGAGCTCACAGGGTTGATTTGTGGTGAGGCCTCTTTCCTTACATTGCAGATGGCCACTTTCTCATTGTATCCTTATATGGCCTTTTCTCTGTGTTCTCACTTCCAGTATCCCTTTCTCTTCCTATAAGGGCACCCATCCTATTGGATTAGGGCTCCCATTTATGGCATTGTTGGACATTAATTACCCACTTAAAGGCTCTATCACCAAATATAGTCACATTAGGTGATAGGACTTCAGCATATGAATTGGGGTTGGACAGGGATACAATTCAGTCTTTCACACCTATCTTCTCAAGAGACTTTGGGGGGATGAATCTGCTCCAATTTTGTTCTGTTTTTGGCTTCCACACTTTAAACTTCTGTTTTCAGAGGATTTGTTTGCTCTGATCTGAGCCATAGAACCACCTGTAGGTCCAGAGTGTTTAGGGTCCTTGACTGACATCCCCACCGGTCCATGCAAAGTGGGAATGAAGGTAGTTTCTTAAAGAAAAATTAAGGAAAAATATGAGAAGAAGAGTATGCAGAGGAGGGAATGGAAGGTGGTTAGGCAAAAGCAACATTTGGCTATTTTTTCAATTAACAATGTAATTAGGGCCCAATTGTATAAAATAATTGTGGATGTGTTCTATTTTTTGTGGGAACAGGTAAACCTGAATCTGGCTTATTCTTCCTCTGTCTACCTCCTAGAGGTGACCCTATAAGCATCTATGAGGTATAAAGCATAAAAGCCATTATCCCAGTACCATTCACTCATTTCACAAATGGGGAAAGCAGGATCCAGAGCGGAAAGGAGCATTGCTCAAAGCTGTCCAATGGATCTAGGCAGAGTAACAGTCATGACCTTGTCCTTCCAGTTCTAGTCCTAGGCAGCCCCTACTTTTGATAGTGTGATCACTGTGCATTCCATTCTAAGCATGTTCAAATTAGAAACTACATTACATAGCTTGCTGAGGTATTTTTAGGCACTAAGCACTTTTTCAAGAGTTTTTAAAAACAACAATATCCAGACAGTCAAAAAGAGAAATTGCAAACATTGTGGGCAGTGCTTATAATTCATCAACAGAGATCAGATATCCTTCAAAACAGTATTGTGTGTGGCTTATCTGCTGCATGATTAGAAATGAATGAAGCCTGGAAGGCTTTACCCATCAGTTCTCAAGCTTGGCTTCACATCAGAGTCAAGTGTGTGTTCTAGCAAGTGCTGGATCTGAAGCTGTTTAACATGGATTGGATCCCAGCAACACTGCCCAGCTGTATGACCCTCTGAAAATTGCTGAAGGTCTCCAAGCCTCAGTTTCTGCCTCTGTAAAAGGGGAACAAGTTTATTTTCAAACTTATAAAATTGTAAGCATTAAACAAACAACTGTCTGTGAATAGTGTAGCATAGTAGCCTGGCCATGATGAATGCTCAAAAATGTTAGTGGTACAGAGTCAACAAGATTCTTCTTCCCTTAATGTGTTTTTTAGGCTTTCCAAAACCCTTTCACATATATCCCTCACCAAACTACAACAGTTCATTAGGTCCACTAAAATCCCAGAAGACACAAACTTAGTTATTTCGTGGAAGTAGAATTTCAGAAGTAAATTGGAATTGATCTGCTCTTAGAAATGAAAAGTATTCAATCTGGAAGGCTTGCTGTTATATTTAAATCAAACAGTGCTTAAAAGAGCTGCAGAGGATCCTGTCCAAAGCAGAGCAAAGTGCTTTCCCCTTTGAAGGTGACCATTCCCTTCCAATGGGAAAAGGCAGTCACCAGGGCTCACACTATCTACTCGTTCCTATTTGCGAATGAAGAATCTTCAAGCTGGAGGCCAAGAATCAGAGCAGGGATACAATTTGTTGCCTTCTTTTTGCCTTCTCTTAACATCATCCTAATGGTCTAAGGACAAAAAGATAGATAAGGTGGTGGGCAAGGAAATCTGTGACTTATAGGAGGTACCCACAGAACAATTCCCTGCCAATACTTGGGGAAACCTTAAAATTGACGTCAAACTTCCTGCTCTCCCAGGAGGGATCTGTTTCCAAGAAAACAGGTTATGATGAGTAAGAAAGCAGTGTTCTGATCAAATTTGCATGCAGATTGAATTGTGAATCATGCTGCAGTTTGTGAGAAAGGTGACAATTTGTGAACAGGTTTTCATATCTCCCAAGTTTTTCTGCAACCAAGTAAAACTAGATTTGCATGTGATATTCCTTTCTTTTTTAATCTTCTGTAGCTACTAACAGTGACTTTGGCTTGCCAGGGTTTTCCCCCTTCCCTTAAAGGACCTATAGCTCTGATGAGAAGGAAGACAACATTACAAATTCTGTTAAAATGTGTTATTCAAATGCCTTATAAGATTACGCTCTGAGTTTATAGATTCTGTAAAAGAATTGAACATGTGAGCTGAGGCCATTGCAGCAGAATTGGTTGAGGGGTTGAGCAGCAGACAGGGGGATTGGTAAGGTCTGGAAAGAGTCCTATATGGTGTTAGGTTAAATAACAAAGGGAACTATTTCCAGTAGACATTCTAAAAAATTTTTTTTAAAGGAAGAGAAGAGGTAAGAATGGGATTTAGTAAACCTAGATTTTGGAGCTGTGAGCCTCTTATTCTGGTTATCTGTTTCTGTGTACCCTAATTATTTGACCTTTGCAAAGTAGCATTATAAAACACAACCAATAATTTTGTTATACTTATGGACTCTGGGTTGGGAAACCGGTAGAAGCTTGCCTCTGCTTCAGCGCTTTGGACTTCAGCTGGGAACGCTGGAAGTCTTGGGGTGACGCAACAGCTGGGGGCTAGAATTATCTCAACATTTGCTTATTTATATGTCTGGGGTTTAATGCCCTCTGTCCAGTGGGGCCTCAGTGGGGGCTGTTGGCTGGAACTTCTCATGTGGCCTTTCTACATAATCTGTCTGCTTCCTCCCAGTCTGATGATTGAGTTCCAAGAATAAGCATCTTAAAAGGACAATGTGGAAGCTGCATCTCTTCTTATGACGTAGGTTAGGAAGTTGTGAGTGTCACTTGGCGTCACAGCCCTTCTGATTCAAGAAGAGGGAACACAGACCCCGTATCTCAATGGAGTTTCTATTTTACATTGAAAGAAGAGCACATGGCATGGGATATTTGGTGTGACCAGTTTTTGAAAACATGATGGGCCACGTCTCCCAACAGCATCTATCCAGAGCTTAAATTTTCTGCAATTTCTGATGGCAACATCTTAACATGTTTAATATCCTACCATAGCCCAGCATGATCTGACTCCAGCCTCTCTCTGACCCCACCACTCCTTTGCTCTCTGAGCTTCAGCTATACCAGTCTTCTTTCTGTTCTTGAACACATTAACCTTTTTCTCGCTTTGAAACCTTCAAGCACACTGCTTTCTCTGCCTCAAATACTCTTTCCCTCTTTGTATTGTTCCTCCCAAAAGTAAGATCAAAGAAGATTATATGGTTTGGCTTTTTGTCCCCACACAAATCTCATCACAAATTGTAATCCCCACATGTCAAAGGAGGGACCTGGTGGGAGGTAATTGGATCGTGGGGGTAGATTTCCTCCTTGCTATTCTCATGATAGTGAGTGAGTTCTCATGAGATCTGATGATTTAAAAGTGTTTGACAGATCTTCTCTCATTCTCCCTCTCTCTCCTGCTGCCATGTAAGACATGCCTTGCTTCCCCTTTGCCTTCTGCCGTGATTGTACTCCCCAGCCATGTGGAACTGTGAGTCAGTTCAATGTCTTTTCTTTATAAATTACCCAGTCTCAGGTAGTTCCTTATAGCAGTATGAAAACAGATTAATACAGTGGGTATATTTTTTGTTTTAAATTCCTTGACCTTGTTTCTACAAGCTGTTGTGTTAGCATGGAGAAAGCAGGCAACCAAGCACATATGCTGTTTTTTGCTTACACCCTGCCTTGCTGAGCCACTGACCCTAAGAGAGGGATATGGATGATTTTAGCAGGCCAAACCATACAACCTCTTTTTTAATCTTCCTATGTCTGTGCATCAGGAGAAGAGAAATGAGTATCACAGGCCCTGGCAGCCTTGATGACATCAAGGCTGCTAATTCAGAAAATGACAGGTCCCATAGGCTGTTTTTGGTTTTCCATCTCTCTCTCTCTCTTTTTTTTTTTTTTAATAAATGGGCCACTGCAACTGCAACTTAAATCCTCCCACTCTTGAAAGTGACTGCCTCATATTAGCAGGGCAAAGTGGCTGTATTCTGTAGAAAAGAAGCCATCCACTAAAGCCTCAGTTATCTCTTTGGGACACCTGGGGCCAAAGAGCAGGCCAATCACTTTTACAAACGTTGAAAGCATGTTTCCTGGAACTGATATAATTCCACTATTGTAAACATTTAAAACCTTTCCTTAAGCAGCAACCTCAACACTGACAATTTTATCTTCTGAAAAGAAACACTTTCTTATAATACAGAGGTTGGTAAACTTTTTCTGCAAAAGGGCAGATAGCAAATATTTTAGGCTTTGCAGAGCCATGTTGCAGCAATTCAATTCTGCAGCTGTAGCACAAAGGGAACCATAGAACATAAAGAAATGGCTGCATCTGAGTTGCAATGCAACTTTATTTATGGGCACTGAAATTTTCCCATATTTCACATAACTTTCATATATCACGAAATGTTACTCTGTTTTTGATCTTTTTTTCAGCCATTTAAAAAGTAAAAACCAATCTTATCTCATGAGCTGTACAAAAATGGGCAGCAGGGCTGGATTTGGCTGGCTGGCCCTAGCAGTTTAATTCGTTACTCTGGAATACTCAGTTCTCTCCAATTCACAGTTTAAATCATCAAGTCACCCAATTTCCCAGGAACAACTTGGCCAGTGGTAGTGGTTTCCTACTATCTATACTGGGACATCACCCCTCTCTGCTTTGTTAATTATTACATATTCTTTCAATATCAGTGTGAATCTCAATCCTTAGAAAAGCCTTTTAAGAGCTTTAATTGGAATTACATTATGTTTCTTCATAGTTTCCTGTACATTTTGGTACTTATCATTTGTTTTTACACCTTTAATTTGTGCAATCATGGGATTACTATCTGTCTCTCTTGCAAGACCATAAACCCCAGGAGAGCAGAAACCAGGTTCATTTCTCTGTCTATTATATCCTTAGCCCTAGTGAAATCACTGACACATAGCAGGGACCTCAAAAATCTTTAATGAATGAAAGAAATCTAGTTTTCTCTTTGTTTTTGTTGTTGTTCTGAAGAGAAGCACAGCATGTGAGAAAATGGCATTTAAAAAAAATCAGACTAACTGTGGAGGCAGTAGGAGAATTTCTTGCTAGGAGTTTAAAATGGAGGCAGCCAGAACTCAACTCTGAACTCAAACCTGGAGAAGACTGTGAGTTGTGGCAGACCATCACCTTCCATGTTCTGAAAGCTAGACCTCTATGCCTTTATTAATTATGCCATTTTTGCTCATAATTCTCCTATTTCATTCTACTCATCACAGTTATAGGTTTGTTTGTGTAATCATTCGATTACTCTCTGTCTTCCCTTCATGACTGGAGTGGTTATGTACATTTTGTTTAAAAATTGTCAAAATAAGAAGACTTTTAAGACAGATACAGAATTTGAAAATGACATTAGATAAGATAAATAAGCTGGAAAATAAGTCCATTGGATTCATTTACTTGAAGCACAGTTTTTGGTCAAGTTAATTTTTCAGCTCTTAATTTTGATCTTGCATTATTCAGATGAATCTAACTGTATCTGATGTTCTGAGAGGTTTTAGACTCTCTCTATATATTTAACATATTATTTAAGGGTAATGCCAGAGAAAGGCTGAGAATGTATTCATTTATTCAACAAATTTGTATTAGGAAATGCAAGATTACAAAAATACAACTCTTGCCTGAAAGAAGCCAAATATGGGATACTCATATGACTTCCTTTCTCCATTCCTATCTCATCCTTTGCTTGCTCTTGATTCTTCAAATTGGCATTTGGTTTATGTCAAATCTGGACTAATCCAGGAAGCCAATGGCTTATGAAAATATTTGCACTGGTTTCTAGCTCTCTCTCTGTGTCCTGAGAAGTTAGCATGAGTGAGGGGTTATATTCGTCAGGGTTCTCTAGAAGGACAGAACTAATAGGATAGATGTGTATATAATGGGGAGTTTATTGAGGAGTGTTGACTCACACAATCACAAGGTGAAGTCTTACAATAGGTCATCTGAAAGTTGAGGAGCAAGGAAGCCAGTCCAAGTCCCCAAACCTCAAAAGTAGGAAAGCCAATGGTGCAGACCTTCAGTCTGTGGTCGAAGGCTCGGGAGCCCCTGGCAAACCACTAGTGTAAGTCCAAGAGTCCAAAAGCTAAAGAACTTGAAGTCTGATATTCGAGGACAGAAAGCATCCTGCATGGGAGAAAAACGAAGTCTGGAAGACTCAGCAGTCTACTGTTTCCACTTTCTTCTGCCTGCTTTATTCTAGCCACCGTGGCAGCTGATTAGAGTGTTCCTACCTAGATTGAGGTGGGGTCTGCCTCTGGCAGTCCACTGAGTCAAATGTTAATCGCCTTTGGCAACACTCTCACATACACATGCAGGAACAATGCTTTGCATTCTTCAATCCAGTCAAGTTGACAGTCAGTATTAACAATCACGGGGATATCATCTGTGCCTTGTGTTTTTCCATAGCCTGAGGATCTCCCTTCTCTGTTCCTATATGGAAAGAGATCTAAGCAATAAGATTTGGCTCCAAGTCCATATAAGGAATCTCTTGCTAGTAAGGGAAGGAAATCCGGAGAACACCGTGCTAGCAGTTGGAAACCCTGGTGCCTTCCCAGCTCAGCCACAAACTCTCTACGTGGCCCTAGGCAAGTTGATTTTCTCTTTCTGGATCTTAATTTCCTATTAAAAAAGAAAGAAAGAAAATGAAAAAACTAGAAAAATTATCTCTAAGATTTTTCTAAGGACTCATATTCTCATATTCAACTTGTCACTGTCTGCCTGTAGTTGGGAAACCATAATGAACATTAAAATCCATAATTCTTAGTTTAATGATCATTGTTTTGTGAAACTTAACTTTTCAATATTTAAACAAGATCAACACCTGTTAAGGAGTCTTTGAAAACAGCTGAAGGTTAAGAGGGTCTAAGATGTGCAATGGCAATGATATTCTTTTAAAGGGGAATAATCCTTTTGGGGGATATTTTTCTTTGAGTCATCTCCAATCAGATAACAGATAGAGGGAGAGGACTTTTTAATTTAGGACAGCTACTATTTATTGAGCATCTATTAGATGCTAGGCACTGTCCTAATTGCTTCATATGTATTACCCCATTTAATCCTCTCTACAATAGTATCTTATTCAAACAGACAATTAAGAATTTGTTTCTAACAGGCAAGCACATAGCAGGATGCTTAGCATCAGGATGAAAGGGTGAAGGGAACAATTAAAAATGAATTCTTGGCTGGACATGGTGGCTCATGCCTGTAGTCCCAGCACTTTAGAAGACCGAGGCGGGAGGATCACTTGAGGTCAGGATGACGTTCGAGACCACCCTGGCCAATACAGCAAAACCCCATCTCTACTAAAAATACAAAAATTAGTCAGCCATGGTGGCTTGTGCTTACTTAAGGCGCTGAGGCAGGAGAATCACTTGAACTCAGGAGGCAGAGGTTGCAGTGAGCCAAGATCGCACCACTGCACTCCAGCCTGGGTGACAGAGTGAGGCTAGGTCTCAAAAAAAAAAAAACAAATGCATTCTTATTAGTTCATGACTATGTAATGATATGCTGGTGTTTATTTTATTCACCAACGACTTTCTAGCAGCCTTTCTAGTCTAAAAATAAGCCACTCACTATTCCATGTCACTGTAGCTTAAATCTCATGTTTATTAAACATGAGATTTAAAAGAGAGTGGAGAAGAATGATGTGGGAAAGACTGACTAAGGAGGGTAAGGCCTTAGTAAGTATGTGGAAAGGTGTATGTGTTTGGCCTCGACTTATTAGCCCAGGGGTTGGTTCATGTAGTTATAACCACATGAGTAGTTTGGAAGGGTGGGTTGAAGGAAATCTGTAGGAGGACCTTATTTTATGATAAAGTCACTCTTTTTGTTTGCAGGAGAGGCAGAAGCCAGATATATACTGACATCTATAAGCGAAGGCAAGAGACATTGGTAGACAACGTGGGAAGGAGACAGGATGAAGACAGAGCTCACCATGGAGCAAGGTGGAGGTTGCCTCAGAATGAGGAAGCCCCAAGGATGTGTGCAGGAGAGAAAGCAAGTGGTGGAGGGAGGAAAGAAGGACAAAGGAAGGGAGACGGGAGAGAGCAAGTGAGCATCTAACTATCTCTTTAATTGTTCTGCTTAGGTCTCTCACAGTTTCCTCATAATCAATACTTCTTACCTTCTTGAAAAAGCATGTTCAACTTCATTTTATTTGAAACACTGACTTTATCACAGAATAAAATATGATTGAGCTTATTTTTATTCTGTCATAGAATTCTAGAATTCAAATTGTCAAATAGATTTTGGTGTGTCTCTTTTCAAAATATTTCTCAAGCACATTTATGTCATCCATTCTCTACTACCACCTCCTTATTTAAACCACTATCATCTCTTGCTCAACTGCTTGAAAATCTTATAGTTGGCTTTCACATTTTTTATTCACCTTCCAAAACTGTGATCTTGGAGTAACTTCAGTGATCTTTTGAGATGGGATTACAGGGCACTCCTCCTTAAAATGCTTCGGTAAATTTCCCATTGCCCTTTGAGCAAAATCTAAATTTTCTCCATCATACACACTCTCCTGTTCAGCTCTGTTGCAGCCACATGAGCCTTCTTTCCATTCTTCAAGCTCCTGACTCCCTTTTTCTTTGACTCTTTGCACCTGCACTTCCTTTGGCCTGGAACAGTTTGCCTCCAGCTCTTTGTCCACCAGTCCTTTCTCTTCCACTTGGTCTCACGTTAGGTGCTTCTTCCTGAATCATACCCAACCCAACAACCTCTCAATTGCTCTCCATGATAGCACCTTGCTAGTTCCTGCGTGTGACTTGCACAGTTTGTTAAGACTGCATTTATTTGTTTGCTTTCTTTTCAAGTTGTCTATTTCTCCTGTTAGACTGTGTACTCCATGAAGAAAGACTATCTTGGCTCTTTTAGTCACTGTTGTGTCCCTGAGGCTTAGCATGGTGTCTAGCACATTATTGTTGGCATGCAGTAAAGACTGGCTGAATGAATAAATAAAAGGAAGGAAGAAGATCATAGATCTAGACATCTTAAATATTTTATATATGTATAAATGTATAAATGTAAAATGCATAAATGCATGTATATATATACATGCACATACATAGATGTATATATAGTATTATTAGTATTGATGAATAAGCTTTTTAATTAACAAAGAACCATAATTTTATACATTGTTTTAAACATTCTCCTACAGGAAAGAAAGGGCAGCAGGTATAATGTGAATACTTGAAATAGTGACATTCCTTTACTTTGTAAAATGATATTTTTAGTGCATTCATTTCTCTTCTAATTGTTGCTGCATTTATTTCAGTTCCCATGGGAACCTAGAGAAGGACTTTCCCTACATTCCCCACCTCTCTGGGCTTCAGCAAAGGAAAATGGACCTCAACGCAGTCTTCAAGAGATGCTTCAAAATTTACTGTTCATCAAAGCACTGGCTGAAGACTGGCTTCATGTCAGGGGCTGTGCTGCGTATTATGGAGAAGGAGGTGAAGGAGATATGGTGCTTACCATAAAGGAGAATGAATTTTAGTACATTTAAATAAATGTGGTGGTGAGCTTTGCAGAGATTTTATGGAATTAAGGGAAGAGGTCAGGAAAGCTTTTAGAAACTGTAGAGGCAGTGCCTAAATTGTGTTTGAAATTTATCCTGAGTCAGCAGATGAGAGAGGGGAGGGAAGAGTGGAAAGAAATCTAGGTTAATTATCTCCTATTTCAATTTAAAAGTGTAAAGGAGATTTAAAACACAAAAGGAAAAAAAATGATAGGAACTAAACTTCAGAAAAGTAAATTACACAGTCGTCCATTGCTTATGTCCATGTGGGAAGGATGGATGTGGGTCTAGCTAAAGAAAACTGAACTATGGAAGAAAAAAATTTCCACACATTTGTCATTCTGGGTTTTTCCAAGTAAAAGGGGTCAAGTAGTCACCTTTGGGTTACATGCAATAGTCCCATGTAAAAGATTTTCTTAGGCTGCGGGTGGGGATGACGGGGAAGATACACCAATCTGAAAGGGAGTGACTTAACCACGTGGCTGAGTGGCAGCTCTGAAACCAGTAGGGATAATGATAATGCTGTCATCCACCTGGTTGGTCTAGCAATAGTGTTTTCATCGAACGAACACAGTCCAGCAATCTACAGCCATTTCAAAATAACCCAAATCTTTTGTAAGTATGTCTCAGCAACAGGAAAGTTAAACATAATTTCCAGGAACATTCGAAATCCCTCATTTCCTGGTTTTTTTTTTCCCCACCTGCCTCTCCATCTTCAGGTGCTGCCTTCAGTTTCTCTGCCCTTTGGCTCTCTCCTCAAATCCCCACGTCCTTTTTATTACCCCATCATTTCCTCTTGACCTCGAATCCTGCAATCTCATGAATTATAAGGAGGAACTCCCCATTTAGATGGGGGAGGAGGCTCAAAAGCTAATTATTTTAATATAGTCACGTTCTCATTAATAGAATCACTGGGACCCAATCTGCTACAGACATAGAATCCCATAGTGTGAGAAGCAGAAGGAAATCGGTTATCTTAGGACAATGTTCTCACTTTACAGATTAGTGGTCTAAGGTCTAGAGAAAGGAGCCCAGAGTAGCTTCTCAGTGCCAGAACCATCTGATAAGTAAGGCAGTATGTTCCTACTTTAATCGCTAAATGCCCTTAAATGAGGCTAAGAACTTAATTTCCTACTATGTAATTCTCATCCCAGAAGATTCTAGTGTGTCACAGTGGGATTGCAATGCTACCGTAAAGATTTTCCTCATGAAACTGGAATCGAATTTTTGCTTTCTATTTTTATGTTTGAAACATGTTAACAACATTTTAAAAAATTGCCTTTCTTGGCATTTTTATTGATGTTTTCCCCCAACTACCCAAAATAATTAAATGCATAATAAGGAGCAAAATGTATGGAATCATCCAAATGATTGCCTTGGTTATGATTTGCCAAATTAAAAACTTGTTTTTGCATAACTAAATCTGCAGGGAGAGAGTTTACAACAAATGATCATAATAATGAGGTGTCTGCCACTGAGCCTGGAGGTTTGCATGCATCCTCTTTCTTAAGCCTTGTAACATTCCCGTGAGTGAGGTAGCTCTGTTTTTACTTCACAGGAAGCTGGAGATTGGGAGAGGTTAGGCTTCAGGTCACATGGTAAATGGGGAGGCCAGTGTCCAAGCTCAGGTATGGCAGAATTAAAGTCTGAGCCCTTAATCTCTGCATTACACTCATGAAATACATTGATTCAAAGTTGTGGTTACATCCTTATTCCCACAGACTAGATGTCATAGATGAACACAATGAGAAGGAATAGTTTTCACTGTTGTGTTCAGCTCTGCAAAGGATTTAATTTTGGTGATTGCAAGGCTGTGAGGAAGTTTTTTGGAAAGCACATCTGGGGTAGATCAACTTAAATTACCACTTGTGACAGTTTTAATATCTTATCAATTATTACCCTGCAATTCTATCTGCTCATTCTCCCTTTCCTCCAGGGTGTGTATGCTCAGAATCTTTTTGAGTTCTTGGATCAACAGTTAAACTACTCCTTCCTTATCAGGTTACATGCTTCACTATTTACACACACACACACACACACACACACGCACACACATGATTCACCTCATTTGCTTCACAATTCATTTCTAGTGTCTTTCAGGTTTAACTAGTAGCATAAAACTGTCTCTACGTTCTTTATTATTTTAATGATTGTGACAACTCTGATTGCCCATTAACTTTAAGTTACTGCTACAAATAAGACTAGAGTCACTGTTAATTAACTGGGATTTAGTCAGGAACACAGTATAATGTAATTTCTCTTGCCCTCTCATAGGTCCACAGAGAGACCCAAGTGGTAAGAGCAACCAACCATTAAAGGCAATATATTTCTGTAACTCCTTGGAGGACAATAATGCCTTAACCCAAAGATGGCTCCCTAGGGAAGGTATCAGGCTTGGTGGTGGCCACCCATTCTTATGTCCTTAACAATGAAAATAGCTCCTTCATCTCCATTTCTAGCCCAGCTCTCTCACCCATGGTCTCAGTGCTAAACTTTCAAGTTCCTGTAGGCATTATTTTTCAAATGTTCTTCAGCTGAAGCAAATTGAATGTTTTAAACTAAACTGATTATTCTAGAGCTGTGCTGTTCAATGTGGTAGCCAACAACCACGTGTGGGTATTGGGCACAAGAAAAGCAGCTAGTCTGAATTTGAAATGTACTGTATGTGTGGCCACACTCAACCTCAAAGACTTGGTACAAGAAAAAGAGCACAAAATACCTCACTAGTGACTTTTATTGATTATGTGCCAAAATAATATGTTCTCTGTATAGAATTAAATAAAATACATTATTCTCCCTTGTTTCTTTTTACTTTATGTGTTTATTAGAAAATTTAAAATTACATATGGGGCATGCATGTTTCTATTGACTAGAATATCAAAACTGGGAGAAACTGTCTAATCTCACACTTTATTTTATGAATGAATAAATGTTAATAACTAGTGTTTATTAAGTGAGTGTTCATGCCTAATCATGTGCCCTGTCGCCTTACCTCTGCTATCTCATTTAATCTTTACTACCATCCTATGAGGTAGGTAGCCTGGTTATGCCCATGTTAGAGAGGAAGTCTGTAGAGGGGAAGTAGTTTGTCCAGTGCTACATAGATTGCAACTCAGACGATTGGCACAGCATCAATTCCTGTGAATGACGGAATACACAAGTACTTCCCAAGACTTAGTTGCCTGTGTATGGCTCCCTGGTTGTCTCTTACTGAATCCACCTATCTCTGGTAGCCACAGTAACATGCACTTACTCTTCAACTATCCTAGCCCTCAATTTAGATTTCATTTTCTCTTTGAAATAAATGTGTGTACAATTTAAGGGAAAGTGATTTCCCTGGAGTAGGGATCTCTAAAATTATAGCAAAATCTATTGTCTCAGCTACAGAGGCAGAGGAAAGTGGAAAAATGTGAAGCTCCATGATGGAAGGTAAGTTTTCATTCTGCCTAGAGCTGTATTTCTGTCATGTCAACACATGCAGTACACACACACACACACACACACACACACAAGCCACAGAGCAAATCCCTCTTCCCAAACTCTTCAGATATTTACAGTGTAGTTACACCTTAGACTAGATTTTTAAACTTAGTTGAAAGGTTAAAATACCATATGGACAAAAATGATAACATTAACACATTTCCTTATAAAGGATAACATTGGAAACCATTATGTCATTTCAGAATAAATCCAACCCAGTCAACTTCTTTTTCATCTTAAAATGGATTGTTGCTTCTTTAGTTGAGTACCACATGATATTGCTTGTTTGTATTTATGGAGAGTGTTATATAAAAAGTTGATTACCTGAGACACTAAAATCACAGTACAGTGAGATGCTTGCTTTGGGAGGAGTACATGAAAACTGGGAAATAAAATTTGCTCTTCTCATATGCTAACTCTAGGGCATATAGTTACTGAATGATATAGATAATAGAATTTCTCCTAGTATTTGAATTATTTTCTCTATGTTTTGACAAACATGTAAAATCAAACTTACATAACTTAAGTGAAAATGCATGTCACTCCACTATGTGTTCAACCTTCCAGTCCCTCTGGTAAACAATATTAGGTTCTTGTGGATCTATCATTTATAAGGGTTCTTAAGAAAGGAATATTAGTGATAGCAGGGTGTGAACATTTGTTTTTAGTGAGCTTGAGGAATTCATGAATTTATTCATTACTTATTCTTAGAACAGTAACAGGGGTACCTTCTATGTGTCAGACGCTGTCCCAGGTGCTGAGACATTTGAGAGAAATGAAGAGAGCAACCCTGTCTTTAAGCCACTCAGAAATGTTAGATGGTTTACTCATTTTAAAAAAAATAAATGCTCAGGAGCATATGGGTATTGCCCCAATGAGTCAGGTAAATATTTTACATGTTATCTTATTGTTATCATTATTACTATTATTATTAGAAAAAGAAGGAGAAATAGCCTTGAAGGGAACAGAAAGTTGAAAAAAGATTTCAGAACCTCTTGATCTGGTGGGTCCTACTGCAGTACACAATGTAGGAGAGTAGAAGTAAGTCTGAGCTTTGGACAAAATGTGAACTAGTTAGGAACTTGAGTGGAAAAAGAGCTGGAGGCTAGAATGGCAATTATTGCTTTTTGTTTCGTAAAGCATCTCTATTTTAAACTGCATGGAACAAATGAAGACAAAAAGATCTAGTCTGTTAATAAACTAGCATGAATCCATTACTGCAATTCTACACTTTTGGCAATTTCAGTGTATATCTCTCCAAAGTTTTAAAACCATTAATCTCGTCCTGTTACCTCATATTTTTAAGGCTATAAGCTCAGGAGCATCAAATTTCCAGTTAATTTGCAATATAAATATTTACCTTTCTGATCGCTTTATGCCTTGTTTTTTCCTCCTAAGTTCATGACTTTTTTTTCTCTGTTTTTAAAAGCTAATTGGCTAACTCATTTCAAAGACATCTCCTTGACTTTATATTCTTAATCTGAAATTTATTATACTTACTGTTGCCATAGTGAGAGACACTATCTACATCAACTTTGTACCTTCTTCCATTTTCTCTCTTCAAGGTACTTTATGACCCAGGCTGCCTTCGGGATCAGAAAGATACTCAAAGCTGTAAAGCTCACACAAAGCCAGGCTTTGTTATCACCTGAGTGTGCAGAAGGGCACTAGCCCTGAGTGTGTGCCACCTCATACCCCTCTCATATGCTCCTCTATTTGCTCCACTTCACTTTTCTGGGTTCATTCCAAGATACAGAATGGAAGAAACCAGAGCTAAACTTGTGTGCCTGCAGTCCAGCTGCTATGCCTAGAAGAGAGTTGTTGTGAACCTATGCACACATAAGTTTAGAGTATGTGGGATGCAGTCTCTACTTTAGCAGATTTGGTCTCAGGCCACACCTGCAGCTCTGGACTCTGAGAATGTGGTTTTGGAAGATGGTAAGGTCTTCCAATTTACTCTTGGAAACGATAGCCTGCTCCATTTTCCTTTGCTTTGAGCCCCGTGTGGTCAAAATCCTCTACTTTGGTCTCTCCTCAACACAGCTGATGCCAACTGCTGTTCCCAAGAAGCTGTGTTATTGAGGCCCAGGATTCTTTTTTCTATTAGAAAATATTTTGCAAACATTTTATAGAATGCATATTGTGCCTTTTATTATTAAAAGTAAGACATATTTAATGTAGAGAATTTGGCAAATACTGAAAATTATAAATTTTAAAAAACAGCATGAACTCGGATTCTACCCCTCAGAGACAACCACTGTTAACATTTTGTGAACTTTCTCATAGGTTTTTAATCTAGAACCAGAGGAATTTTTACAGTAGGATGCTATTAAATGTGCTGTTAGGCATTCCACTTTTTCTCTTAGTAACATTTTGTGAATGTTTCCTCATTTTATTTAAGTAGTCTATGTGACCACATTTAGATGTGCTTATGTGTGTGTACATATACAGGATGCAGTGATGTCTTCCATAATTTAGCATTGCATTAGACAGAGACCCATCCAGTATTCCTACATAGCATTACTCTCCCATTTGTGGCGCAGCTACCACAAACCATGTAGTTTTATGTTTTACTCCTTACTCTTCATGCCTAATTGCATTTTCTTCATATTTTATTATTTACATCATTTTTAAAAAATCTAGTAATACAGTGCTTGTAAGAAAAGACAAAAAGTAATCTGTCTGTTTACCACCTAAGAATCAGTTATCTCCAGAAGAGAAATCTTTTTGTTTGAGTTCATCTATCAGGAGTGTTTAATTTTTAAAAGTATAAAAAATTAGCTTTATTGGTTAGAAGGAGGTTTATTGTATATAATGGAAAATACAAATTAATAGTAGCTTAAACACTTTATCATTCGTTTTTTCAGATATCAGAAGCCTGAAGATATATAGTCAATCTTTACTATTTAAGCTCTATCAGGGATAAAGGGTCCGGTAGTTTTTTTCTTCCTTATGACTTCCATTTTCAAGTTTTCAAAATGCCTGCTGTTGGAGCTCCTTATTCCACAGAGCAGTAATGAGTAAGGAATCACTATAAATATGGCATGCTCTAGTCATATCAGGAACTTTGAAGGAGGCTTCTTGGAAGTTCCATACAGCACATCCACTTAAATTTCGCTGGCCAGAGCTCAGCCAAAGGCTGGGACGGTACAAATGTAGTCATTTACCACTGAATAAAATTGAGGTTTTACTATTCATGGAAAGACATCAAGAATATTGGGCAGGCAATCAGACAACATATTGCTTCACATAACTGAATAGTTCAAGGGTTGTTTATAGCTTCAGGTACAGTTTGATCCAACTTATGACAATATAATGAGGACTTTGATTTCATTGTCTCAGAGTCTCTGGCTAATTCTCCTCATGTTGTTTTTACCTCTAGACTGGCTCTCTCTTGGATAGCAGAGACGGCTTTAACATTTCATGTTACATCATTTTTGTACCTCACTGTCCAAAGAAGTAGAGAAACATTCTTTCTGAGACCTCTCACAGGAAGGCAAACAAATTTTCTTCCCAGAATCCTAAGCAAAGGCTCTTTGTGTATCAGTAGCAAAGCTGGACCACTTGCTTATGCCTGATTCAGTCATTATGACCAGACGGATGGGATATACTGATTAGTTTAGCCCAGTTAAAATTATCACTAGCACTGGTAATGAGTTTAGCTTCCCTACAAAACAGGTTGTCTGGGTGGGGGAGATGTGATTACTGCACATGAACATGGGCATAAGTACCTAAAGAAACCAGTGTTCACTACAACTTTTCTGGAAATTACCTCCCTCTTTCTATATAGTATGCTTACATAGATATGTCTTCATTTGTTGTTTGGCCAACTCCCAGTATTATTTCCTGTTCTAGTCACCTCTGCAACTTTAAATAGCACAATTAAACTTTTATTTGAATGTTCATTACATTAAACACAGGAGGTGGACATCTCGACTCTTATTTTGTATGATGAGGACATCAAAGTTTCTTTATCCACTCATCACACCTTCTCATCTCTACTTCCCAATTATTAATGCCAGTTGTATCATTATTTTTATAATGTTGAGATTGACAAATATACATTCTATCCTGCTACATTCGTTAAGTCTTTTCAAATATTCAGGTTCATTCTAAAAGTTTGAAATTAGAAAACAACATTTAAATTTGTATGACATTATGAATGCTGTTCCTCCAGTTAATTACACTTTCCTTCTAGGTCATCAAAGACATAAGCTTGTGCCACTGAAGTTTAAAATGGCTTCTCTGTTTCTAATCACCACAAATACCTTTACCATTTCTGTAAGTTTTTCAGGATCTCAGTTAAACTGATTCACCCTTTTTATTTAATTTTCTTTCCTTTAGAGACCCCTCTTCCATGATCATCCAAGGTGAATTAGACCAGGTCCTCCTGAGACCAGCAGCATGGATATTTTATATCCAAAAGGTAGATCTGGGGCTTAGAAAAGAATTCTGGGCTGGAGCACAAAATTTGGGACTTGTTAGGATACAAATGATAATTAAGCAAGGCTTGTGGATGAAATAGTATGGGGGTTGCTGTAGAGAGTGAAAGGAGAAGGGGAGGGCTTTGATATTTAAGTGCTAGCCAGAGAAGGAGCTGGCAAAAGAGACTGAACTTTTCAAATCTTAGCATCAGAGAATCAACAAGTTTGGGGAGTAGCAGAAGTGATGTTGAATCTCTCACCTGGAACAGGAGTTTTGCTTCAGCATTCCTGGCAGATGGCACCTAGCCTGCGCTTTGGTACCTGCAGTGCTAGACAGCCCCAAATGTTGAAACGGTTTTACACTAAGCCAAAGTCTTTCTCTGTAATATCCTGGCCCCTATTACACCTTCTCATGCATCAGAAATCTGGCCTGATTGTATTGTTTCCCTCTGCATAATAGTGCTCCAAATAGTCTGAGATACTTAAGTGCTCAATATGTTTGATGCAATCAACCATTAATGTTGTTTTTACATTGCTGTTGCTATTAACGACATTTTATTTCATAGTTGCTTGTGGCAAAAGCTTTAATGTCGGACAGCTTGAATTCCAATCTTGGCTCTGCTCCTTTCTAGCCATGTTTTCTCAATATCAAGTTTCTTAATCTTTCTGTGCTTTGTTTCATTTTCCTTTGTAAAATGGTAATAGTAATAGAATCTCCTTCACAGACTTGCCATGAGGCTCAACTGAGAAAATGTATATAAAGTGCTTAGTACGGTGACTAGCAAATAGTATGTGCTCAATAAGTGTTTTTTATGTAATAATAAAATAATGACAGTAGTAATAATAACAGTAATAATGAGCTCCATTTGCTGCCTATGCTTACTTAATTAATGATCTCAGTGAGTTTAAATTGTCTGGGTCCAACTCCATCTCCTCTACTTGGCTTGGAGTGCTTTGAAAAGAAGAGTCCTACCTTCTCATTCATCATATCCTGCAGTGTTAAGCACAGGGGCTACCACATAGAAAATGAGTAAAATGTTTATGTAACAAATACTTGCCAACCCCCTAGAGAACCTGGTTGCCCTTTATTTAACATTGAGTGATAGTTCTGATTGCCCACTAACCATCTTATTATTATCTGTAGGAGACCCCAAAGGGATCCACTTGTACCCACAAATGCAAATATGTCAACCACATTCACCTTGTCCCTCTTTTCCCTGACCCTCTCCACTGCCTGCAATGCTGCCTGAAGATGAATCACTGTTGCCCTGCCCTTCATGAGAGCACCAGTGTCTGTGCCAAGCAGCCTACCTGGAAATGACATGAAGACCTGCCTCTCCAGGTGCAAGGAAAGGGCCTCCTCCCTGAGTCTAGCCCTGATTTATTAATTGGACCCAGAACATAGCATCTTGTCTTGTGCCCAAACCCCTCTTGAACACTCCTATTGATTGTTGCTTCTAACACCTTCTCTTTAGAGCTCAGACCAGTCTAAGGGATCTTCTGGAGCCAGAGGCCGTTCCCTATCTCCTACGTTTCTTCCCACTGTAGCCCCTTCCTCCTCAGAGCTTCCTTTCCTAGTTACAAGACAAGAGCTTCTAGGTGTATGAATGGGACCACATTATTATCATCTGTAGGAGGCCCCAAATGGATCCACCTGTACCCACAAATGCAAATATGTCAGCCACACTCACCTTGTTTCTCTTTTCTCCAACAAGAAGGGATGAGGCAATTGACAGTATGGAAGGGAAGGCATGATGGACAATACGAAGCAGAGACTCATTCAGAGATGCCCTATTAATATGCTATTTAAAATGCATCTCTAAGTGCACGTGTCCGAGTTAAATTTTACTTTTGGTGTATTCTGAACATGACAATGGGTTCGCAACTCAAAAACTTTGTCAAAATTCACAGAACTGTACACCAAAACCAGCATATTTTACTACGTATACATCTAAAAATAAATTGTAAAATGTTAGTGTTGTCAGGATTTTCCCAGCCTTCGTACTCTTGATGTCTGTTTCAGTGTTTTGGTTGCCCTTGCCCGAAAGAGCTGACTCGGAAGACTGTTTTCTAGCTTTCCTTTCCAGTAACCTACATGTTCATTTATTTGATTGTTGTTGATAATAAAACATGAATTAGTTAACTGCAACCTCAAACATAAATAGATTAAACCAAACAATACCGGGAAGACTGGAGAACAAAGACCAGCTAGCACAGAAAGGGGCCAGGAGGCTCTTATCTGGACTGCGATAACTCTGCTTCACTACCGTTTATCTGCCTCTATTCTCTGCTGCTTCAACAGTCGGCTTTTCTGTGTTCAAACAGCAGGCTAATATGGACTTTGCCGGATAGTAAGTGATTAAGAATGCCCTATCTTGAATTGATGTGGTTTTGCGCTCTCTTGCTCAATTCTGTTAATTCTTTTTGAACTAGGCTGACTTCTGGGCAGCTGTTTCCCAGTTAGAGGCAGTCTGAAGTCTCTCTCCTTCTCTGGCTCATTCATTTTTAAGTTACAGACATATGATGTCACTGTGCCTGAACACCTGCTCTGCTTTACAACCACTCCTGCACGTGAGTCAACTTCTTCCCAAGCCATCTCCTCTCATAAAATTGAGTGATCATCCTTTACTTCACATGGAATTGGTTTCCTTTGACCTCCAAAGGCCCTTGGTTCCCCGGTAACTGTGATCCCTCTGGAGAGGACAGATGCTTAAGAGAAAATCCAACTGTCCCTGTGTTCATATTTTCACCCATTCACCTCTTACCAAGTGAGTGTCCACTCTAAGCCAGGTTCTCATGAAGTGCATTATCTCTTACTTCCACTAGATTACATTTTAGTGAGGGAGGCAGGGTGAGTGAAAAACACAACAAGGAGTTAGTTTCAGAGTGAGATAAGGGCTGTGAATGACATCAACAGAGGCTTGGGACAGAAAATAATGGGGTAAGGGATAAGTGGTTCAGAGAAACCTTGACCTGTAAAAACCCATAAAAAGAGATATTTGTCAGCTGGGTGCGGTGACTCATGCCTGTAATCTCAGCACTTTGGGAGGCTGAGGTGGATGGATCACAAGGTTTGGAGTTCGAGACCAGCCTGGCCAATCTGGTGAAATCCCATCTCTACTGAAAATACAATAAAATAGCTGGGTGTGGTGGCATGCACCTGTAGTCCCAGCTGCTTGGGAGGCTGAGGCAGGAAAATTGCTTGAACCTAGGAGGCGGAGGTTACAGTGAGTCAAGATCATGCCACTGCACTCCAGCCTGGGTGACAGACCAAGACTCTGTCTCCAGAAAAAAAAAAACAAAAAGGATATTAAGATATTTATGCTAAAACAGAGGAGAAAGTATTTCAGTTCTGGGAAATTGTAAATGCAAAGATCCTGAGACAAGAAAGAGCTGTGTGAAAACCTAAAGCCCACTATAGTTTCAGCACAGCAGGTGAGGAGAGAGCTGTGAGCTGGGATGGGAGAGGAAGCAGTTTCCAGAACCTGAGCTTCCTGGAAGCCAAGTAGAAAGGTCGGAACCACAAGACCTGCTCATGATTCTGATGGGGGTTTCGGAGAGTGGGAGATAATCATACACTTCAGAACATACAACAAAATAAGGATAAACATGGCTCTCTGTTGTAGATTTGACTCTTACAAACAACAAATTGCAACAGTTTCTCCATTTCCAACTTTATTTGGAGGAGATCTTGTTAGAAGTTCCTTCCTGACATAGCATGATTGTCTATAAAGTAAACTGGGATGCCTGTGAATGACCCGTGTGCCCCTCTATGACACAGTGTCTTGCTCTAGGATCTTATTTACTCTGTCATGTTTATTAAAATAAAGCCAGTCACCCTGGCTTTATTATGGGAAAGGTATTCACAGTTCGGTTTCCATGCCTTTGCAGCTGCATTAAAACTCTTTGTATAACTGTTTAAATTTTTAGCAGCTCTTAAGTGGATGGAAGGTATGCAGTTTCAAGTTTGTGAATTCAAGAGAAGCATTGATTTATTTTAGCAATTTAAATTTGGAATTTAATTTCCATCTTCCTTGTTCCTTTCTCTTTGTTCTCTACCCATTTTTTCTCTCTCTCTTTCTCTCTCTCACACAACATACACACCACACACAGGACTTTTCTGTAGCTAAGGAACCCTAAATAAAATAGGGTGAAAACAAGTTTTGAGACTTTTAAGGTAATCTCCATGGTGTGGTGCTGGTGACACACTCCAGGCCGTTTGGCAAGCTGCTGTGTAGTAAGCACGTAGCAGGATATTTGTACCAATTAAGCAAAGTACGGTGGGGACAACCAGAACAGAAACAAATAGAATTTATTTCTGTAGACTAGAAGAAATTAGCAACTGAAAACCTTAACATGTTCAAGTTTACAAGTGAAATAACAGAATCAAAGAACTCTATCTCTTTGAGTGGTAGCTCCACTGAGCTGGTTGTACTGGAGGGTATCTGGGAGGGAAGCTGAGCCTGTGGCCTGAGTAGCACAGGTCTGGCACATTACAGGGACAGGGACTTGTAGCGGGCATTTAGGCTGCCAGATTCCATGTCACCTTCCTAGCAGCATCCTCAATTTACTGGAAAAATATATTGCCCATTGTGTGTAGTCATAGTGGTGGGACCAGGGCCTCTTTCTCCTATGCTCTGATTCAGAACAAGGGAAAAAAAGACACATAGCTAACCTTGGCCATCCAGTATATTTTACAGGGACTCTGAACTTGGGAGAGTGCCCCACCCCAGGATGGAAAACTCATGGAAGCCATTTACTACGTCAGGAGTGATGCTGTGTTGTCTTCGTTAAGTTTATCTGTGAACCAGTTGCTGTGCTTTCTACTTTTTCGTTCTCTGGAGCTCTCCTGATGCCTGCTTCTCCAAGCCTGCTTCCTGGTATCTCAGTGGTTCTGGGAGTTTCTCATATTATTCCAATCATTTTCTTTCATTTAAGGTAGCTAGATTCTGTTTCTGTTGTTTACTCTCAAGGGTCTTAATTGAGACGGCATAATAAATGTTCCTAGGGTGAATAAATTAACACAATAAAGATATGCCAAGATTATGTTTCAAGTCTTTTATGACTTTTCCTTTCTTTCATCAAAATCAGAGAATTGAACTGCTTCTGTAGGTGAATTTTCTTGAAGCTTGGATAAATATGAAAGTTTTATATGATGACTTTTAGAGGGAAAACTTTTATAAAAATCATTGAAACTTTTAAATATATGGTTATTATATGGTAGTTAGAAAATTCAGACAAGCATACAACGAATATAAGCATATATACAAACATCTTTTTATAAAATAAATATCAAACAAAAAAATCATGTTTAATACCTGAGCATTTCTCATGGGAGGAATAATATAGTTTATGTGGTGAATCCCTCATTATTAAACATTTGAGTTCTCTCCAAGTATTCACTCTTATAAAAGGTCCTGCAGTGAACATTCTTTTAGGTAAACCCTTGTATGTATAAGCTTATTACCCTTAGGATACATTTCAAGAAATAGAATTGTTGGGTCAAAGACTTTGCGTGTTTATAATGCTTTTACTCACAAAAAATGCCCTTAAAGAATGAATAGCCCTTTTATTGTAGCTCTTCCTCAGCAAAAACAAAACAAACAAACAAAAACAAAGAACGGTCTATGTTTCAAAGTATGCATCAAGGCAGCCCCATTTAAAACCAAGTTGCATTAAGTGAGGTGCTTTGATTGATCAGCCCAACTAAATAGACACAGATGGTACAAGAAAAATGCATTAATATCCCTGTCTGTTCAATACTACCAGATATTATACCTGCTCTCTTCATTCATATATTTAAAGTTCATTTGTAGAGTCCCTACTGCGTACCTGGCATGGTTTGAGGGGCTGGGAGCATGTGAAAGGAGGCAAGATCTAGTTTCCAGCTTTGAGGCATTCACAATCCAGTGAGCCATGCAGACCCAGAAATAACTCGCAAACAACAGAGTGTGGTGGGCACTGTCATAGGGGAGGCATAAACACAGCATTCTGAGAGCAGCAAGCCAGAAGCAGTTTCAACCTGTGTCTTTAAAGTCTTCTTGTTTCCTTCTCTCTCATTCGAAAGCACTATTTAAAATGAGAATGTGAGATACACTTTGAGAAATACAAACAGAGAGTTCTGCGGAAGTAAAGAAGAGAGAAATGGAGAGCAACTCCAGAGAGTCCATGGGCATTGGCGAGTGGTAGGGCTGGCTTCCCGTGGAGGGGCATTCCAGAAGAGAGAGCATTGTGATCACTGGCACAGAGCAGAAAAGAAAAGAATGCTTTTGGAGAACAGACTGCTTGAAATAGAAGGTTTGGGTATAGCAAGGTGGCTCAAAGTTGGGCTACCTGTATTGATGTTAATAACAAGATAAAGCATCTGTGTGTAACTCCATGTGTAAAAGAGAAGCATTGCATTAGTTACCTGTCACTGCTGCAATGAATTACCACTTGGTGGCTTAAAACAACACAAATTCATTATCTTACAATTCTCTAGATCGGAAATCTGACATCTATCTCACTGTGCTAATATAATGGTGTCTGCGGAGCTGCCTTTTTTTTCTGGAGGCTTTAGGGGAGACTGTTTCCTTGTCTTCCCGCGCTCCTAGAGACCATCTGCATTCCTTGGCTCATGGCCCCTTCTTCTGTCTTCAAAGCCAGTGACAGCTGGTTGAGTCCTTCTCTTGTCCCCTCACTCTGACCTCCTCTTTTACCTCTCTCTTTTACTTTTAAGAATATTTTAAATTTAAGGGCCCACTTGTATAATACACAATAATCTTCCCATCTCAAAACCCTTAATCACATTTGCAAAGTCCCTTTTGCCATACAAGGTAACATAACCACAGGTTCTAGGGATTAGGACATGGATATCTTTGGGGAGCTGCTTTCTACCTTCCATGGATATTAGGGTTTTAGAGTAAAGAGTGACAATGTTGGGAATGTATCTGCCTGAGGAAGACCACGCCGACATCAATGAAGAGATTAGACTGGAGGGAGAGAAGACCAGTTCGAAAATCTTTGATGATTACAAAAAATATATATATATACTTAGGCCCAGTGGAAATAAGAAGGAAGGGACAGATGCAAATAACAGAGTAGGAACAGACTCCCCAGGAACTGGCAAATGAGTAGAGAGTGGGGAGAAGGGGAACAGAGGTGGAGGTGTCAAAGATGATTCAGGCTTTGAGCATCCATGAGTGAGAATAATGGCGCATTAACTGAGGTGTTTGGTTTAGGGAAGTGGAGTAGTGGTAAATTCAAGTTTAGATCTTATTGTCGTTAGAGAAATAATCTACAGCTCCTCCACTTTTAAATTTTTCATAGGGGATGTGAGATAAATACATATTCAAGACATACATACCAGGGAGAGAACTAATAGGTGGAAAATGCCTGAGAGATGTTGAGACAAAAACTCGGCACAAAGATGGTGAAGAAGAGATACATAGAATGGGGACGCAGGTGGGAGGAGAAAGAGCAGAGAAAAAAGTGTAAGAGTAAGACGGGGAAGAAATGTAGACCATGAGGTTGACGGAAGGACCTAACAAAATAGAGGGAAAATGAGAGACAAGGAATATCAACAGAGAGAAACTAAGAAAGGGATCAACTCCGAGGTTTCTAGCATGAATAAGTTGGCCAATTTAAATTTCCAGTTCACTTGAGATGTGCTCACAATTGTAAGTTAATAATTTTTAAGTTTGTCTTGGCAAATTTATTTACTTTCACAAGTTAATCACTGTCCACAGCTTCTCTGTTTTGTTTAGGTTCCAGGACGCCTCAGTGACCCTTGAGGGGGTGAATTATTCACCCAGTGGCCCCTTTGGCTCCCTGCCTGCCTCAGTGAAGGAAGACTCTGCTCTCCCCTGTCCTTCCCAACATGCCTAGTCTAACTCTTGAATTATTTTATCCTTGGAATTTGAGGCCTTTGTCATATGTGTTGAGGAAAAATGTTTTTCACTCTGTCACAGTCCTTTACAGATGACTCGAGTCACTAAGTGACACACCAGCACCACACAGGTGTGAGTTTACGCCCATGTTACAGATGGGAGCATTGAGGCTTGACTCTTGTTTAATTACATGCTCAAGGTCAAAGATGGTGAAAGCTGGGAAGAACAGGCTAAGACAGCAAATAGTGGGCTAACAGTTTGGGCAGGATCGTTTAGGAAGACGTCAGGCAAATGGAATCATTGCCTCTGGAAAACTTGAGTATTATAGCCAAGGTGCTACGAAGCTCACTCTGAACCCTCCTCCCAAACTAACCCTGCGCTAGCAGAGGCAGAGGCATAAGAAGGAAGTAAACTATACAGGGGTAGGATTTCCCCTGGCACAGACACCACAAACGCTTTCACATTTATTGTCTTTGAATAGAGGAAGTGGGCACTGAGAGAGGCTAACCAACTTGCCCAAGGTCACCCAGGAGCCTGCAGTGAGCCCAGGGCTCCCTCCTGCCCTCCATCAGATGGGCAGCGTTCCGGCCAGGGAGGGCGCGTGCTGGCCAGCCCGGAGCGGGTGAGATCGCTCCAGCCCGCCTCTGCGCCCACTCCCCTGTGCGCCCTGTTGCCAGAACCGCACCCCCGCTGTCCCTGGCGCCCAGTGGGGGCGGCAGCGGGGACCGCCGGGGCTGGGGGCTTGTTGAGCCCGCGGAGTTCAGCTCGGTCGGGGAGAAGGACGATGCGCGGCGAGCTCAGGTGATCCGGTCTGGGGTCCTGCGCCCGCAGTCCCTGGCCCGCGCCTCGTGCCCGCCGGCTCCCCAGCGCGGGGGCTGGAGCCGGCACCCGAGGGGGCGGCGGGGAGGGCGCAGGCAGCGGCTGGGAGAGCAGCGGCAGCGGCGGTGGCAG
Source organism: Cheracebus regulus (assembly GCA_963574635.1). Taxonomy (NCBI): domain Eukaryota; kingdom Metazoa; phylum Chordata; class Mammalia; order Primates; family Pitheciidae; genus Cheracebus; species Cheracebus regulus. The sequence continues at coordinate 23,173 of CAUYQU010093219.1, read as the reverse complement.
AAGCTCGGCTCCGCGGCTGGGGGTGGCCGCTCGGATCTGCCAGGGCGCCTCGCTCCCTCGCCTCAGGCAGCGGGTATGTGCAGCAAGTGCGCCGGGGGTCGGGACCGCAGGAGCCCACAGGTGCCAGCGGGGACGCGGCGGGGGCGGGGCAGCCTGACAGGGTCGGAGGCTTGGGGGTTCCGGACTCAGGAGATCCGGCTTTGTGTCAGGGTGGGCTGCGTGCGTGGCGGTTCAGGGTGTAGGTGGGCTGGCTGGTTGTATACAACGTGTTTCCAGCGTGGGTCCACTGTAGGCTTGGGGCTGGTGCTTTGCACTTGTGTATGTAAGTACTTGTGAAACTGCATGTCTGCTCACTGACTATACAAGGAAGGTTGTGTATGGTAAGATTTGTGTTTGTGCGTGTGTGTAAGAAAGAGCATAGGCTGTGCATCCATAGCCAAGTGTGTAACTGGATGTGTGTGTGAACTCTATGGCTGGTCCTTGATGTACAGAGCAGAGAGTGTGCTGTGTGAGACAGAGAGAGAGAAAAAGAGAGTGTGTCTTGAGCGTCCACCTGGGTGTGTGTACGTGGCATGAGTGTGTGGGTACTCTGTGCTGCATAAAACCTTGGCGGTCACTGCTGTTACTCACAACCATCCTGCGGTTGCCTTTCACAGAATCCCAATCCCAATTTCCGATGCATTTCCTCACAGCTTGCTACCCTGTGTGGCCCTGCACTGTTAGTTGCCTTTGGGAGAAGAGGCTGTTGATACAAGGAAGTGGCAGCTGGCAGAGGTGAAAAAGTGGTAGGCATGAGCTTGTCTTCCTAGAGTTCAAAGTTAAGAGAAAATCTTGGCTTGATTTCCATTTGGTCCAATCAAATGAAGAAATGGAACGTTTCTTAGGGTACTGTGATTTTTCTTAGGTTTGGCATGAACCAAAGGTGACTTTTGATGGAAAGACATTGATTCAAGTTTGCCCTCCCTGTCTTCTATTGCTGGGATGGATTCTGGGAGTCTTAAAGCTCTGGGTGACTGCGGCGGGCAGTAGTGGATATTTACCCTGTCCCCTGAGTGGAACTTCAGCATCAGGGACCAAGGGAGATGTTGCTGTGTGCTCCTGGTGAGCCAGGTTGTGAAGGAAAAGGACGTGGGTGATGGATGTGGTGCCCTGAAAACAAGGAAAAAGTCAGGGTAGGGATGAGATCTGCAGAGTTCTGAAGAGCAGCTCCCATCTAGGAAATATACAAGTGTCAGGAAAAAAATTAGTAAAAAGTAAAGAGGTTTTGCAGCGTTAGCAAGCCATTTCTTAATCATGTTTATTTTCCTCATGCATTCTCATCTTAAATTCTCTCTTATGTTTGCATCATTCCCTCCTATGGGAAATATCCTTATTATAATTATTATTATAGAGGAGAGCCACAGTCATTATTTAAATGCCAGGAGAACTGTAGCCCACTGAAGCTAGAAGGAGCTTCAGGGAGTGTTTAGTACAGCTCATATGGAGCAGAAGGAGGCCTGAGGTCCCAGAGGACAGTCGTGTCTCTGGTTCCTCTGAGTTATCTGGATTTCAGTCCTGATGCTGTTCCTTCTAGGGCCACCGCGTCCTTGTAGACAACAAATCAAATGTGTAGTCTTTCACTCTGCTCTTCCAGGCCTCCCTGATTCTATTCATCTCCTCATCTCCTCCCCCAGCTTCACAGACTAAAGGACAGCATCTGAAACCCAACATAAGCATCCTGTTACCCCAAACCGCCTCTTGATTTTTCTGCATGTTATAGAACACCACCATCCTCTACATCACCCAGTCTGGGAACTGAAGTCACCTTTTTATTCCTCCTCTTCCTTCATCAGTAGCTGCTATCGTTTTCATCAACAGGCAGGTTTTATCTGTTTTCTCTCAATACCTCTTAAATCTATTATGTTTTTCATTCCCACTGCCACTACCTTACCAAGTAAGACCTTTATTTGGGAGTTTCTGGAGATGGGAACAGATATAGACTGTGATCACTGAAAAAATGCAAAGCAAATAAGTGAAGTCAAGACTCTTGATATTATCACTGTCTGACTAACAAGTAAAATCAGGTTTTTGGAAGAATCTGGATGATGGCTGTGGCATCATTATGAGACATAGATCAAGTTTGTTTGCCTTTCTAAGTTTTGGTTTCTTCACCTGTGAAATGTGATTAATGATTTCAGCTAGAATCTAGCCACTAGATCATTTCCAAAGATTCCCTCAATGCTAGAATTCTCTGATTGCCATTGATATTCTTGGTTTTAGCAAGAAACATTTCATCTAATTTTTTATGGTTACCTTCTGATACTTAACCGGTCAATTTGTTGATATGAAAATTCCATTTGTTGTTAGGAAAAGCAAACTGACGAAGAGGGAAAGAGTGAAATACACCCTCGACTTTAGTTTGAGGTTGAAGCTCAACTGCATACATCAAGCCTTAGAGTTGGAGGAATTTTAGAGTTACCCATTCCCACTTCCCATCAAGTGTCAGAATCTCCCATATCATTGCCTTTTGAATATTGAAAAATGTGTCCAGCCTTATTAAGTTACCTTCACAACATGCAGTAGTTCAAGATCTCTTGACACTATTGGAATTTTGAGATGGATCGTTCATTGTTGTGAGGACTGGGCCCTGCATCATAGAATGTGCAGCAGCAGCTCTGGCATTTATTAGATGCCAGTAGCAACCCCTACTTGTGACAACCAGAAATGTCTCTAGGCATTGCTAAATGTCCTGTGAGGGTGGGTGGGAAAGTACCCCTCCTCCCACCAGTTCAGTTGAAAACCACTGCTGTAATTCAAGCACGAGTCTTGTAACCTTGTACAGGAACATCTTACAACAAAGTTTTTAAATAAATAGATGAATTGCTGTGTTGCTAGCTGCCTTCCCACTCCCTTCCAACTTTATCACCCTCACACATTTACCTTTATCCCTCCCGCTTTTCACTGCCTTGTTGCTATGCCTGGAAATGCTCAACATGCTGCTGAAGGCTGAGGAGCATTTGGGAGGCAATATAATAATAATCTTAATAGCTCACATTAATCTAGACCTTGATATGTGCCAGACACTGTTCTAAATGCTTAATGAAAATGATCTTATTTAATCTTCATTAAGAATCCTATGAAAGAGATACTTCTGTTACTCTCATTTTAGCAATGAGGTAACTCAAACAGAGAGGTAAAATAATGTACCCAAGTTCTCTCAGCTATGGAGTAGTGAAGCTGGGGTGGGATCATGTGTTGTCTGATTCCAGAGTCCATGCTCTGAACCTCCATACTACAATGCCTTGCATGAATGGGATCCTGGTGTTACAGGGTGGACAAGAGCTTAGATATCCTCAAACCCAGTTGTAGGTCCAAGCCTGCCTTTAGAAAACAGGAGAGACTATGAGTTTGCGAGTTGTGGTCAGCTGCTATGTGATTTTTCTCATTTTTATTTCTTTGCACCTTCTCTGTTATTCAGAAATAGCTCAAAGGCATATGTAGAGTGAGAGGGGTGGTGGAAGGGTTGGGTAATAGAAAAGTGGAAAGGTGCAGGGGAAAGGAAGGATGGAGAAAGGAACAATGTATAATACCTTTATTTCTCCATTAATTTCTCCTTACCATCAATCTAAACTTTAGATATTTCTTCCCTTGTCAAAATTAAAGTTGCCATATTTTAAATCAACTCTCTCGTTACACTTCTTGGTTTACCCTTTGATTCTTTCATGCTGCATGCTGTTGACTTTTTATACTATTAAGGCAGTAGAAAGTGGTACACATTTGAACAGTGGGAAATGCAATGTAAATGGGTATCAAATAGACTTATTCATATGGCTAGCCTTAAATATAGTCAGAGTAAGAATGACTGCCAATTATCAATTACTAATATGCTTGCAAATCTAAGGCATGTCTAAAAAGGTTGACTATTTTTTTAAGACCCTATATCAACAAATTCACCAGTTTGGTAACTGCCAGTGAATAAATGATAGAACACTGGCTTTATCAGCCTCATGGTTGGGTTAAGACAGTAGTTCTCAAACTTTCATGAGCAACAGAATAATTGAATTATTTGTAACACAAAGGATAAATGTCTGAGGTGATGAATATCCCATTTTACATGATCATGAAGTGATTATTACACATTGCATACCTGTATCAAAACATCTCATGTATCCTATGTACCCACAAAAATTATATATTAAATTTTTTAAAAAAATATATAGCTTGCTGGTAGGTTGAGGTCTGAGAATCTAAATTTCTAATAGGATCACTGGTGACAATGTTGCTGCTGAGACATTTGAGAACCATTGGGTTAAGACCTAAAGAATGAAAATGAAACTCAAAATCCAGTCACCTGGATTTTTAGAATGAAAATAAATTTGATTTTAATATAACTAAACATTTGGATTAATGAGAATCAATGAGTGGAACAAGACTGAAAGGTCAATAATTACTAAGGATGAATTGACATTTCTTGCTAAGCATCTAAACCTTTGCTTTTTCTCAGCAATTGTACTTCTAGGTTGGGTTAATCCTGGTCTTAGATCTTGTCATATTCCTTGTCTCCACCTACCCCCATTGATACCTTAGTTTGGATGATAAAATTCCTCATTACTCAGAGAGTAATCCAAATCAAAAGTCCTTTACTATCTTGTCCACTGCCAGATAAATTCTGAAGAGTCTTTTTAAGTTAAGAAAGCTATATTATCTGTCCATCCAGTTTGCATTTCTTCACTTTCAAATTCACATTAACACTATGGAGAAATCCAAAAGAAATTTAAGCCTGCACATTTGTGTATAACTAATTAAATTTTTGATATCTCAGTCAGAAAGTTTCTCTTAAAACCAAATTTCAAACTCAATCAACTCCTTCCTTCTTCTTGAATATCAGGATCGATTTTGTTTTTTGTTTTTTTTTTTTGGTGATCATGCATTCCTCATCCAAGCAAGGTGTCTCTAAGTACTTGCTCAGAAAGATCTCTTCTGAAACTCAGATTTGACATAATGTTTATTGAATATTTTATATGCTGTGGAGTTTCATACATCTAGTCTTCCTTGATTTTTCTATCAATTCCTGAGAGAAGTGTTTCTCTCATTTACAGATGAGAAAACTAAGGCCTAGACACATTAAAAAAACTCTTGTTTTAGTTAGAAGGCTAGGTGTATTAGTAAATATATTTACTGGTTATACATCATAGAAGCCAACACTGGTTATTTAAACAAAAAAGTTGGAATGTATTGAAAAGATAATAGTGCTTTTCCTTGGGAGTTAAGGAACTGAACTCCAGGAAGGATGGAAAACCAGCCAACTCTGGAAAACTCTGCTCCCAGAGTTCATGACCCTTTCCACATTGCTCTGCCATTAGTGTGACACATTCCCAGGAGTCAGATTCTCAAGAAAGAGATCTGATTGGCTCAATTGTTTATGGCCAAGAAGCCATTGCAGAAGCATAGTTGCCATAGGCTCATCCTTGTGGTTGTGGTAGATTTTTCCATGACAAGTGGTCTGTGGATGCCTGAATAAATGTCCTCTCCTATCACACAATTAGTATGGCAAAGACAGGATTGACACTCAGGTTTGACTTCAAGACCAGTATTTTTTCTCTCCAAAAGGGATACTGGATGGAGAATTGCATACTGTGGCTTGTAATAAAGACAGTCTGCCTTTCTTTTCGAGGTTCCTCCACATTAGGCAACCCTGACAGAACATCCTGATCCTTCCATTAGTGCATCTGTCTTGAACTCTGATGCTTCAGTGGACACATCCTGGCTCCTCTCTGTCCACCCGGTTTCTGTGTTATGTGGCCTGGCTTCTCATTCTGCTCATGTTTGTCACATCTCTTCACCTAGCATAACCTAACTCACAGATTGTACCCCATCTTCTACTTGTACAGTAGATCATCATTGCTAATGCCAAGCACTTACCATGAGCATTGCTGAGAGCTCTGTATCTCATTTAACTTTTCTAAAAACTCTGTTATTGCCCTTTTGGGGGCTTATTTTCCAATATTTTATTATGAAAATACATACTTAAGGGAAAGTAGAAAGAACTATATAGTGAACCCTCATATAGTCACCAAAAATATTCTATAATTATCATTTTACCATAGTTGCTTTATCATATTTCTATCTATTCACCAATCCATTTTTTGGATGATTGCAAAGTTGTTGTTTCTTGTTCTTATTTTTGTGCTGAGGAAACCAAGACAAGTGACGTTACCTGCCCAAGATTACTCATGAGGAAGTGATTGTGCTGGGACTTAACACTGGCAGTCTGACCACCTTCTCTTTTTTTGTTGGTTTTGTTTTTGAGTCTTCCTCTGTCACCCAGGCTGGAGTGCAATGACACTATCTCAGCTCACTGCAACCGTCACCTCCTGGGTTCAAGCGATTCTCCTGCCTCAGCCTCCCGAGTAGCTGGGACTGTAGGCATGCACCACCACACCTGGATAATTTTTGTTCTTTTAGTAGAGATGGTGTTTTGCCATGTTGGCCAGACTGGTCTCGAAATCCTGACCTCAGGTGATCTGCCTGCCTCAGCCTCCCAAAGTGCTGGGATTACAGGTGTGAGTCACCGCTCCTGGCCCAAACCACCTTCTTAACCACCAAGCAGCTTTGTCTCCCCTGGAAGGGGAGAAGGAAAGACTCACTGAAGTTGAGGTAATGGCAGAGCAATGTTTAGTGCCCAAGTCATCTGATTCTTAAACTCCCATAATTTCCATTACATTGAGCCACAAAAAATAGCCCACCTTCCAAGTAGTAGTGTTTCTTTGCTCCCGCAAAGATCAACAATTTTGATATTTTACAATCTACCTCAGCTCTCTGAAAAATTTGATTTTTGACACAGATGATTTCATAAAATGAGTGAACTCTTTTTTCCTTCTCAATATTTAAAAATAATTTATGAAAATGACAGACTGAGAAATTACCATTTTGGATAACTTTTTGCAATGTTCAGAGGACTTTCACATATGTTGTCTTATTTGAACTTCATGAGTAGCAGCGGGTCTATAAGACAGGTGGGCTGGATGTCTTAACCACATTGAACAGCTATAAACCTAGGGCAAAGCAAGGAGCTCGAAATCACATGATGCCAAGAGCAAAGTTGGGCCTTAGTTAAAAACTTATTGTCCTTCAAGTGCTAATAGACATTCTGGAAGCTTTGAGAGGCTAAATAAATACTAGTTAGTAAATGAAGCTTGGCAAACTGAGATGGGGACCATTGAGATCTGGATATTTTGTGGGATAACTTGGTGGTTAAAGATCTGGGCTCTGGAGTCACTGTGTGGAATGACTTTGGGAAGCTCCTCTTTCCTATGCCTCGGTTTCTTCATCTGTGAAATGAGAATAATTGCAGAACCTCCTCATAATGTGATGTGAAGGTGAATGAGGTAATGCACGGGAAGGGTTAGATTCTCGGTCTGTTATAAAAATGTGCCATTGCTCTTCTTCTGCTTCCTCCCAGGAGCCCTTTCTTCTGTGTTAAATGGGCCCCTCTAAAATCTATGGGTATAGGTTTATTTTTTCTTCAGGGGTTGGTTTAGAAACTCTTGGTAGGAGATTGTAGACAGCAACCTTTCAGGAGGTGACATTTTATTAGTCTAGGAAACATGCAGATTTTGCCCAGGAATTTTCATCTAAGAGGCTGTAAATAGCCTATGTCTTTTGAGATTGCACTGGCATGTTTAATTAGATATGATCATCAGCACATGATATCTGAAATAGAGAATTCTGTATAAATGGTTTCCTAATTCATGAGGTTCAGAAGAAACAGCACAGAGTGAGGACAGCAGAGGTAAACATGCCTGCAGAAACCTTCCTCTTGGCATGCATAGCAAATACTATAATCCTAGTCTCTTAGCCAATGAGGCATTTAAACGGATACAGAAAAATCATTAAAGAAGATTTCAGAAGGGTGTGTTCACCTGGACAGATTGCACTCTATTCTGACAGTGCAAGGTTTCTACCTGAACTGCTCTCCAGGAATCATCTTCATCGGAATCACTGGAGCATTTGTTAAAAGAAAGATTCCTGAACCTACTGATTCAAAAATGCTTTGAGTGTGGGGATTCCTGAACCTGCAGTTTTCCATGAGATTTTTAGATATATGAATGTTTGAGAACCACTTCTATCAACAGCATAATTCTGTAAGATTCAAAATGCTAGTTGTAAAGAGTTAATTTAGATAAAATGCAAATTTTGGTATGACCTGCTCCCAATTCCAGGCCTCTAAAATCAATAATGACAAGAACCCTTGGACACTTTCAAGCTCAGCCCTTAAGAGGCTTATCTTATAGAGAAGAAGAATAATTTCTGTAACCATATCCCAAAGTAGGCAGGATGGGCCCCTAGGTGCACAGCTGCCTTTTTGAAGAAACAGAGTAGGAAGCATGTACCCTCCAATGATTGGGACACAGAAAAGCTGGAGTCCACCTTATTACAGCAGCAGGCTAATATCATGCTGTGAACTCACTGAGCATCAGCTTTATAAGTATTCATTTTCTATTTTTAATTTTTGCATCAACCTTGTGAGGTTGTTGGTATGATTACCCCCATTATACAGATGAGGCTGTTAAGGCTAAGAAAAGTCAAGTATTTTGCCCAAGGCCATATTGCTAATTAATAGAAGTAGGACAGATTCCAAGGTTGTGCTTTGAATCAGGGGTTGGTAAACTATCTGGCCCACTGCCTGTTTTTGTATGGCTTGCAAGCTAAAAGGAAGATATTTACATTTTTAAATTATTAGAAAAAAAATCAAAAGGAGAATAATATTTTGTGACAAGTATAAATTATATAAAATTCAAATTTCTATGTCCATATATTTAGTTTTATTGGAACACAGCCATGTCCATCATTTACATATTGTTTATGACTGTTTTCATATTACATAGCAGAGTTGAGTATCTGTGACAGTGACCTTATGCTCTGGAAAGCCTAAAATATTTAGTAAATAGCCATTTAAAGAAAAAAAGTGCCAACACCTGCTTTAAACCATTATGCCAGCATTTCTCAAACTTCATTCATTCGAGTTCTACTTCGTGATTCTCACCACCTTTTCATACCATCTGGAACATTAACTGTGTAACATTTTTCTTTAGATCAATTAATTTTCCTTAAATAAATTTATTTTATAAAGAAACAGAAATGAAATCGGAAACCAGTACCAATTGCAAGAAATAGAAGACACCTGTAAAAATGAACACAATATACTGAGGACAATGTATTTATATTAGATTTCAGCGAAATAGCTGGAATGGCCAATGCTGGTGTTGCTTCATTTCCCTGCAGATTCCCTGACCATTTCTGTGTAAGCCATCAGACTTCCAATGATGAACCTGCAACATTTTTAGAGGGCTGGTGTCAGCCTACTGGAATCCCCTTTGCACACAAGCACAATAAATTGGAGGTGCCTGAGAATCCAAGTTCCACTGTGGATAGCTCTAACCAATAAATGGTGGGTATGGGGGTATCCATGCTCCACGTTCCTACCCCCTTGTCTGGGATGATTCTGAGGCATATGCTTTACTCCATTTCCCAATGCTTCCCTGTGAGATTAAGTTTCAGTGGCTTAATAATACACATCTTATTGACTGTGTCTCATTCTGTTTTTTATATTATTATTCTCCTATCAGTGTACTGGCACCTGCCAAATTAACTACGTGCATTTAGTCCTTATCATAAGATCTGCTTCTTAGGGTACCAACTAAGGCACCAGTGTCTATAGCAAAAAAAAAAAAAAAAAATTGTGAGCTTGACACCTATTCTTCTTTATTATAAAAGAGAGATTAGAAAATAACAAGAGGGTTTTCATAAACTAGCACCTATTTGAATACTTTTCATCAACATAAACAACAGTGACTAAAGTAGAAAATAAAAACAGAGCACATTTTTCACCGTATGATCTGATGAGTACTTAATGCTCTAGATACCTGCTGCCTAATACCATATTCTTTCTCCGGTGGGATGTGAACCACACTTGGAGAATTGCTGTTCTGCCACGGTGGTTCTCAAAGAGTGGTCCCTGAACCGCCAGCAGTAGTGGCATCTGTGAATTTGTTAAAATGCAGATTCTCCATTCTAAATCTACTGTATCAGATACTTGCAAGTAGGGTCCAGCATTTTTGTTTTTACAAGCCTCCAGGTGATTCTTATGCATGCCTAAACTTGAGAACCAAAATAGTTCTGTTCTCATTGCATTCCTGGATTTCATCAGAATTCATAATCATCTAAGATTTGTTTATTTCCCTCAAACGTGACTGACTGTTGGCTTTCTGGCCTCTAAGCCTCCCACTGAGGTGGATCATGTCGCTTGCCAAGGCACACGGATCAATAATTGGACAGCACTGATGATTGAAATAATCTACCTCACAGTGAGTCTCAAACTCCTCCTGAGCCTTGCACCCATTTCTCCTCTGGAGCCACAAAGACAAGGCTAATTCCTTCTCTAATTATCGAGTAGAACTTTCAGATTATGTCATGCCGTTTATTCTCAGATGCTTGCTGATCATGTACTATATCTCTTTTCTCAGAATTTGTGGTCAAAAGGAGCTGAAATGTTAATCAAGTGATACCAAAAACACATAAACTGAATCTTCTCTTTTTTTACCCCCCACAAAATGCTCCGATTCACACTTAATTAGTTCTAGTTTCTTGGGATCTCATCATATTCTTTGGCGAAAAATAATCTCTGCCTTTGAAAAAAAATAATAAACCTGATTTCTAGAAACACTCTAGATATATCCCATTCAGTACTACATGAAATGGAAGTCCATGATACCTCTTTATTTTCGCTGTATTTCATTTTTTTTTTTTTAGATGGAGTCTCACTCTGTTTCATAGGCTGGAGTGTAGTTGTGTGATCTCAGCTCACTGCAACCTCCACCTCCCGGGTTCAAGAGATTCTCCTGCCTCAACATCCTGAGTAGCTGGGATAACAGGCACCCTCCACCATGCCCAGCTAATTTTTAGTAGAGATGGGGTATTTTTAGTAGAGACGGGGTTTCACCATGTTGGTCAGGCTGGTCTCAAACTCCCGACCTTGTGATCCTCCCTCCTCAGCCTCCCAAAGTGCTGGGATTACAGGTGTGAGCCACTGCACCCAGCCCATTTTTTTAACAAAAGTAGATTGGGTATGCCTCTTGAATATCCTTTCATTGGTTAAGGGCTGTTTAATATATCAGTTTTTTGACACAGGTGCTAAACTTACCAGCTGTGATATGTTTATTTACCCAGCTGAGAAACGTGCATTTACTTTGAAAAAAGTTAAAAACCCTTTGCATTCTAATTCTACATATCAGTATAAGTGTATTTCAGTTATAACAGAATTGGCTCCCATATTGGATATTCAGTTATGGAAATGAAATGGCTAGAACATTTTTATCTAGGATTAAATCTTTCTAAATGACTTAGTTCAAATGGCATTTTTACTACCAGCACTAAAACGATCCAACTTGTGGAACACAGGCTTTTTTTTTAATAGTTTGTACACATTTTCACCTGTACACTGCAATTTAGAGCTCTCAATAAACATAGTTTTTTGGTGAGGGACTAATTTATAGGCAGAAATTCTTTTAAAGAGAATGTATCAGCTGATTAAGGTTAAAAATTGCCAAGACAGCATTCTATAAATTCTGAATGTATCCCAGAAAACAAAATCCAAGTAAATAGTCGAGGAGAAGATTTTTCTTTCTTCCATTTGGTGAGAGTATTTTCTCTGTTGCAAGTTTTCAGATGATTCGATAATTTTTTTCATACTGAAGGTCAAGAGAGTTTGGGGTACTAGGAAATCACAATTATCATGGAATTTATAAGATTGTTTGAGGCTTGCTTGCTTGTGTGATCCTGGTGGAATTGTGTGTTTTAGTGCATATGGCGGGTAGTATGTTAGAGTATTGAGGTGAGAAAGCCAACAGCAAGCCTTTGGACAGGTAGTTCTTATCCAATATCTAGTCTTACACATTTCTCTTGCTTTTATTCTACCTGATCAGTGGATGGAACCTATTTGAGATATTCTACAAGTTTCCTGTAACTTTAGAGTTCTAATTACTTGACATTTCTCCCTGGGGTTCATTTTCTGCCCCATTCCATTCTGCAATTGGGAAAATTGAGATTATGAATAGTGAACAGACTTGCCTAAGAATAGGACAATGAGTTAGTAGCAGGGTCAGGTGGAGGATCTAGGTCCAGTGACTCCCCCTCCAGTGGGCCATAATCAATTATTTCATTATGTCAGGCTCCCATCCTTGATTTGGCTGTTAACATAAATAATGTTTTACTTACTCCTGACACTTGTCCCCAAAATATGGTATTGGGATATTCCTTTGATGTAGAAATTTAACCGTGTAGCCATACTCTATTAAAAAACGTGGTCAATCCAAGCATAGTTATGCATGAATATCCATCCCTGCAACCAAAACCAGAGAAAACAAAACAAAGCACAGCAAAGCAAGTTGAGATTATGACATAGCTCCAGGTTGGCAGATGTTGGCACTGTACCAAACTACATCGATATTTCATTCCAATAGGTGGGGACTATTTAAAGGTGAACTTTGTGCTCACACTTCTTATAATGGAGATGCAACTACACACCTTCTGTTAACCATTAACAACTGTTCCATAGCAATATTTTGGAGAATTCTGAATCAAAAACAAGAGTAAAGATGGGATGCACTTACCTTTTGGGTTTGCCCTTAAAACTTGTAAAGCCAGAAAACCTAGGATTAGATAGAATTGATATTTAGTGGCATAAATAAAATAAGCTCTTCTCCCTCCTCCTAGTCTTATAAGGAAAAATCAGATTCTGAATATATCCATCAAGAAAAAGAAGCTCAAGGGAATCTGATAGAGATTTTGTTGCTGCAGTTTTACTTTTATGATGGATAAAATGTTCTGAGTAATTATGGTGGTTTAAGCTTGTCCTTCATGGTCATGAGAGACTATTGAAACAGTGATTTTTACCTCACATGGTAAAAGTGTTTGTTTGACTCCTCATCCATCCCTTTTCCAGAACTCGCCAAGCTCTTTTTCCGATGATCTAGGACTATTTCTCTGAAGGGGATTAGTATGGAGGGTATCATTTCTTGTCCCTTAGCCCAGGTGACAGGGTACAGGGTGACTGTCATTAAAACACACTCGCACCCCACATGCATACTCACCAGGTATTAATGGATTTGAATTGGCAGAATTTTTAGAAGTGACACAACTTGTACCTGAACATAGGAGATGTTCTGGGTTGATTGTGTTTTTAATTAGTAAGACAGTGTTTTGTGAAGAAGCCAGAAATATAAGTATGCAAGATAAAAGCACTGGTTCCTTCCACATCCCCCTCACCCTATGCAATCTTCCCAGCAAGAGATGTTCCTATAATCATGGCTCTGATTAGTTCTCCCTAGTGAGCCCTGCAGAAAATAGTGGAGCATAATCAATTAATCAAATTATGATAGGTACTAATCATCAACTCCTCCTTCCTCTGTTCCTTTCTCTCTGACAAAATACATGCTATTTCACTGGTTTGTTAACAGGCAATCATTTTAAATTTGCTCATTGGGTTTCAGGGCACAAAATCTAATGATGTATATGCTATAAATATATAAGATTTTCCTTGTGCTATAACCTTTTCATATGCAGTTTTAATGGTATGAACTTTAGGTTTTAATGGCTTTTAAAGCTGAAACTACCCATCTTTTATTTCTTTTAATCTGTAAAACAATACAATATTGATTTTATTGTATATTACTCAGGATTCATTTGCTTGCTGACTGGAACACAACTCAAACTGGCTTAAGGAGGAAAAAAGAATTTGTTGGCTCTAGTAATTAGGACATTCAAGTGTAAAATTATCTTAAGACACTGCTGGATCTTAAGCCTCAAATTATATAGGCAGGACAGTGGCATTCCCTGTGTTACACCTCTGCTTTCCTTTAGTTAGTTTTCTTCTCAGACAAGCTCCTCCCGTAGGGTGACAATGATGGCCACCATCAGCTTCAAACTCTCTGACAACACCAGGGGAAAGAGAGATTCTTTTTAGCAAAACTTCTAGGCCTGGCTTTTCCTGGTCCAGCCAGCAAGCTAAGGGATTCTTGTTGCCAGGAATGGACCACTCTGATTGATCAGCTCTGCTTATGTGTTCATCACTGGAGCTAGGGATTGAAGTGGGGAAGGGGTGTTTTCAGTAAGGAAAAGCAAGACTATTCTCAAGGAAAGATGAAATAGATGGATGGATAGCAGAAAATTATAGTAAATGTTCATTTTCATCAGGATACTCTCTTGCTCCAGTGAAAGGAAGTATAATAAGATGACAAGAATGATGTAAGCTAAACCTAGAGTTTTGGAACTCACAGTCCTGAATTCTATCCCCAGATTAGTCAAGTGCTAGCTGTGTATATGACTTTGGCAAGTCAATTAACCTCTCTGATCCTCATTCTCTTCATCTATAGGATGGAGGTTGGACTCAGAGTTTGGAGGAGAAGAACAAGGGCAATGTCTGGCACTTATTAACACTTAATAAAGGGTAACTAATAAAGATATAATGCTTTTGCTATTCTTTAAATTACAATATTGTATTCTGGGATGATCCATATATTACCTCCCAGTGTGAAAATAAAAAATTCCTAAGTCTCTGTTTCCTCATTTGCTAAAATAATGAGCTACTTAGTTGACTCAATAAATATCTATGATGAGGATACAATATACTAGGCATTTTTGGGGGGCACTGAGGATGTCACAATAATCAAGACAGTGTCCTATGCCCTTTTGAAATGTATGTTCTAGTGAGCGAGACAGATCACAAATAAAAAAGCAACTGACTATATGTATATATAATATATATACTGGGAATAAAAAATAGAACAGAGAAAGAGGATAGACATTTTTAGAAAATGGGGTGTGAAATTGTAGTTAGGTGTTGAGAGAAGACCTGTCTGAGGAAGTGATATGTGAGCGGCACCCCTAAGGAAGTGAGGGAGTAATCTACATGGTCACATTCCAGAGAAAGGAGGCAAAGTGAAAAGGCCCTAAGGCGGGAGTCTACAGTGATGGCCCCAAAAAGTAGCAAAACCAGTGAAATGGTGGGCAGCGAAAGGGACAGGCATGGCTACAGCTGAGTTTGGAGAAGAGCTGGGGCCAGATCATGTAAGATCTGGTTAGCTATGATAAGGAATTTGGATTGCATTCTAAATGTGATAGGAAGCCACTAGAATTTTATGCAAGCAAGAAATGACCTGACTTACATTTAAAAAAATATCATTCTGGCAGGAGACAAATTGGGGGTGGGGGTGAGTATTTCGGAGAAAGAAATTGGTGGCTTGGACCCAGGTGCTGGGTCCAGAGGTGATGAGAAGGATAAGGTGAAGGAATAATTTTCTTTCTTTCTTTTCCTTTTTTGTTTTCTTTCTTTTTTCTTGAGACAGGGTCTCACTTTGTCACCCAGGCTGGAGTGCAGTAGCGTAATCATTGCTCACAGCAGCCTTGACCTCCTGGACTCAGGAGATCCTCCTACCTCACATGCCCCCCCCCTCAGGTATCTGAGACTACAGGCATATGTCACCAGACCCAGCTGATTTTTTGTAGAGATGGGGTTTTGCCGTGTTTCCCGGGCTGGTCTCAAACTCCTGGGCTCAAGCAATCCACTCACCTGGGCCTCCCAAACTGCTGGGATTACAGCGTAAGCCACTTCCCCCAGCCAGGAATCATTTTCAAAACAGAAAGAATGAGTTTGCTGATGTTTTGGTCTTAGGGTATGAGAAGAAGTTTTTTTTTGTCTGAATCACTGGGTAAATGTAGGCTATTTACTGAGATGGGGAACCCTGGGGGAGAGCAGGCTTTTGTGCTGGAAATGAGAAAGGAAGAGTTTAGTTTGAAATGCTTTTTAATCATCCATCTTGAGATGCTGGATAGGCACTGTCTATGTCTAGGAAAGACTCAATGTAGGGATAAAATTTGGGGAGTCTACAGTGAATAGTATTGCAATTGTACTGTATTTTCAGCCACCAGATGGATGTGATCATCTCAGAAAAAAATTTAGATAGACTAGGAAAGAGATTTAGCCCCATTACTTCAATATTTAGGGCTTTGTACTTGTATATTTCCAACAAAATATTATTCTGGATTCAAAATGTAAAACAAATAGATGTGGACAGAACTTCTTTACTTCAGATTAGGAAATGGGGCTTGGAGCCTTCCCCATGCCTGCCCCAGGCCCAGAAATGCCCATGGGAGCTCATATTGTCAGAGGCTCTAAGAAACAAACATTGAAAAACACAGAGAGTCGAGGTCTTTCCAATCTAGTGATCAGTCATTCTCTTCCTGGCTACCATCCACATCTGTTTAACTCACCCTGGCCAAGGTGTCTAAGGGCCCTGGCTGAGTTTCGTGGTTCTGTTGTGTAGATAAATAGATTTCAAGTTTCTTCTTGATAAGATTCAATTAGAAAACTAGCAAAAAGAACTATAGAATATCAGAGCTAGGAGTGAACTCAGAGATTATTTTTTTCCAATCTCTTCTCTTTACTGAGAAGTGAATGATGATGCTCAGAAGGAAAAGGACTTCCTCCTGGTGACTCTGGAAGAAACAGTCGGGCCCTGCCCCTACATTCATCAATTCATATGCTGTGAACAGATGTGATGAAGACAAAGAAATTATTTGCAAAAATGGAACTGAACAATTAGTTAAGAAGGTTGATTTTGTGGAGATCAGTGACTGCCCATCCATTACAGACTACGAGGTCATCTGAGAATCTGTGATGGAGGAACTTTGGTAATTTGAAAGTTAACTCTCCTCAACTGGGAATTCTTAGCCTGGAGTTCCTGGATGGGCCTGGAGTTATACTGGATTCCTGAGTTCAAGGAAGTATGGACTCTCTAGAAAGTGTGCATATGTGTGTGTGCATATCTGTTTTTTGGGGGGCAGACCGTTCTCAAGAGTTTACTAGATTCTCAAAGGAATCTGAGATTTCCTACCCTCAAAATGGTTTAAACATTTATTACTTTTTAAAATCTCATAGGAAACAAAATGATTTACCAGTTTAGGCAATGTACTGTTTTAATCATAATGAATGTAGCTACCTGTTTTCACTAGTTACTGTCCTAATGCAGATCATAAAAAAAGCCATGTTTCTGAGAAAAACAAAAATAACAATAAACGGAGCAAAAAGAAGCATCCATATGTTTTAATCAACAAGCGATCAGTAGGATATAAGTAAACCTTTTGTGACACTCGACTATATCATACTTCAATATGCCAGAAGCTTTTTGCTATAGTATTGTTTATTAAATGTTTCTACAAAACAAGTCATAATAAGAAGCAATAATTATTTGATCTTTTTTTTTTTAAAAAAAAAGGACTTCTATTTTTCAATGTTACTTTCATTTTTAACATCTTTTTAATTCCACATTGTAGGACCCTGTGGGCACTGAAATCCAACTCACTCATGCGTATTTCCTGTAATGGACAAACTTGATGCTAATGTGAGGTATGTTACCTTTCTGTACATATTGTGCTGTAAACTGTGAACATTTCAGCTATGACGCCTCTGAAAATCTGTTGTTATAGAACTATAAAGTTAGTGGATGTGGATTTTCTTTGATGTTTCATACACAATCATGTCCATGGTACTGTTTGATTATTAGTGTTTTATCATTTTTACTTAAGCGAAAAATGTAATATGGCTGTAAATGTTTCCAGTTTCCTATACTAAAAGTCTGCATTATGGAGATGCTGTTTGAAAATAGATTATTCATCTCTGTAATAGGAAGAAAATGTATTTAAATGAGGGTAAAAATAGCTTAAGAATATCTATCTGTACATCTAAACTTGAGACAAATTCACATTGCTTTTTATAGCAGGTTCTAGTTTGTCCACTTCTTTTCTTAACTAGATTATTATATTATGTGACATAATGGTTGCATGGTATAGTTACACAAAGCTAAATGGTTTTTGTTTCATTTTGATTTGTTTTCCTGTAATTTTCTGCAAACCTTGAAGATGAAATAATAATCTGACTCCTAGGGAAGATTTTTTCTTTTTTTTCAAAAAGGCTTGCTTTATTTGGCACAATCAAATTGTACAAAGAAAAATGTATTCAATAAGGCTTAAATGTTATGAATTGGCATTTGAGGCTGAGAAATATCTATAGATATCAGTAGCTGGACTACATCCTAAAAAATGCATTGCTGCTGTAATCATAGAAACTGTTTTTCATTCACTTGAGACCTATAGAAAAGTATATTTCAGGTATAGATCAGGGCCTTGTGCCTCTGTGTTTAATGCAGTAGAAAACTATGACAAAAGGAGCTGTCAAATATCTTGACAGAAACTCTAGTGTAATATGACTTGAGTTGCCAAGATGTCCTATCACCCCAACCAGGGAATTCCTAGAGGGTAAGATGTATCTCATGATCCCTGGCAAAATCCCTGGGACATGGTAGCTATTTAATAAAGAGATGTTGATCAGTTTATCAATGCTGTGCTAAATATATTTCAAATAAGGTTGTTATTTCCCAGAATTACTGACTTGGTGCAGAGTCTTAAAACTTTAACGTAGATTATTTGGGCTGGTGCCAGGTCTTTAATTTTCCTCTAAAAGTTTGTGAAATTATTTGCTCAGAGAAAGCAGAGTGGAATGCAGAGAATCTCAATTTTATTTTTGTTAATTAAAAGACTAGAGTGAGGAATATCATGGTGACATACTATGAAATTGTTTTAAATTTCAGCACTGTATCAAACTGGATCAGTTGGTTAAAATACACTTTTGGGGGAATAATTCAGATATTATGATCCCTAATGTTTGTAGCTTTTAAACATTTGTTTATAGCAGCATTAGATCCTAACAGCAGAATACAATTTGATTAAATGGACATTAGCCATCCTCCTGGGTGCTGTGGAGCAATAGTGCAGGATACAAGATGATATCATGCCCCAGAATCTTGTCTCTGTACCATCCTCTCTGTCAGTTTTCTAACCAGATCTCTTCAACATATGTTTCTCCTCATCTATTCCTCCTCTCTATCCACAGTATTAATAACAGGCAAATTCCACAGACTTTCCACTCATGTCCTTTCAGTACAGCCTCTGAGTGTCCATAGTAAAAGATGTTCGTAGCCTCATATTTACCAACTTAGGATATATGCAATGTTAGGAATACATAAGGAATTTAGATGGTATACTAACAACATTTGTATTTTAAAATTAAATGTTTATTTTGAGTTTACTTTCTCATGATGAGTAATACTATTTTGACACTTATAGTGAAAAATATTTCCTTGTATGATGAATTTATTTAAAACATAAAAGTAACTTTATTTTTTAAAATATTTTACATTTTTATATTGATTAATAGAGGGTTGTTTAAAAAAATCACAAGGATATTATGCAAATGACTAAAGTCTAGAAACCCATGTCCTAGGTGTAATTAGCTAGAGTAAATTTTATTGTTTTAAAAGTATTAACCAGAAATTCTTCTTTGGTAAGGGATGTCCTCACTTGGAAAAGTATCTACATAAGGTGAGAACCGAAAGGCCTGGGTTTCTAGCCCAGGAGAAGAATCCTTTCACTTGCTCTGAAGACAGAAGAAAATGAATGGAAAGGGAGGAGTTTGGAGGAGAGACGATTCTGAGAAGGAGCATCTGGGCTCTGTTTGGAAAGGGGCAAAACATTAGTTGTAAGGGACTTTGAGAGTACAGTCGCATATCTTTTTGTTTTTTCTTTAATGTGGTGTGTTTGCTGACCTTTCTGAGGACCCAGTCCTTCAGGAAATTTTTTTAGCTTGGCTGTGAATTGGTGTTGAATGCTTCTTTTGTTGAATGTGTGAGTTCAGCATGGGCTAATAGCTGATATTATCCCATTTAATTTTTAAAACAGTCCTACAAGATACATATCATTATTATCCCTGTTTTACAATGTGTGGTAACTAAGACACAGAAGGTTAAATAACTTGCTTAAGGTCATAAAACTGCACTGCCTTTTCTTATATACTAAATATTTTATTTCAATTCATATATGCATGTATGTGTGCGTGTGTGGGTATATGTATACATTGCTTAGATGTCTGACGTTCCTGTCTTGATAAATGGTTTGGAAGAGAGGATGCTCGTGTGAGAATGAACACTCAAAGGAACAGGATGGCAGGAGACTATAAATGACCTAGGGAGAGTTCGGAAATCTGAGAAAAGGCTTTAGACTTCCACAAGCTATAGAATTGAAGAGCTCCAGTCAATTTTCCCTAGATGTCAAGAGACAGAGAAATCCTAGTTGACATTCTCTATTAAGTAAAATGTCTTACAATTAAATATTTTGTTCGGCCATACTGATGACTTCATTTTTTGTTTGTTTGACGTCATTTAATTGAGTTTTCTAATTTAGCTTGGTCCTTGCTACTATGTGTCTGTCAGCATCCTTGGCAGAAAACATCAGAAACTAACTCTGACTAACATAATCAAAGGCAATTTGGGAGTAGCTATAGTGTACAAGCCCAAAAAATTGCTATGAAAAACGCTGGAGGACTAGACTTAGATATAAAAAAGAACTTTGGGAGTTCCAGAAAAGTTATGTACTTAATACAGCCCTAAAACACTTAATGCCTGGCCGGGCACGGTGGCTCAGGCCTGTAATCCCAGCACTTTGGAAGGCCAAGGCGGGCAGATCACAAGGTCAAGAGATCAAGCTCATCCTGGCCAACATAGTGAAACCCCGTCTCTACTAAAAATGCAAAAATTAGCTAGGCGTGGTATCGCATGCCTGTAGTCCCAGCTACTCGGGAGGCTGAGGCAGGAGAATCGCTTGAACCTGGGATGCCGAGGCTGCAGTGAGCTGAGATTGCACCACTGCACTCGAGCCTGGTGACAGAACGAGGGACTCCGTCTCAAAAAAAACAAAAAACAAAAAACACTTAATACCTGACTTCAGAGACAACCATGCTTTTGTTTAACTGATTCTCCCAGTGATATGTGGTTTTCCTCAGTTGAAGTGTGATCCCTAAATGCAGCTCAGGTTTCTGTCTCTTTTTTCTTGCTGTTTATTACAATTTGAAAGTTTCTGCTTTCTAAGAAATTTTTTCAGTCAACTTTTATTTTAAGTTCCGGAGAGTACAAGTTTCAGGCAGGAGATAAACAGGTGAAGGAAAGTCCATATGTATATAAACTTGCACTTAGAAGTTTCTCAGTGACTCCAGTCATTGAGCAGAGGAAAAGTTTATTTTATATCTTGGTTCTTTTTAACTGTAGCTTCTCCCACCCTTGACTCACCTGCCTGCCCATGTGCTCTCTACACTCTTGTTTTGCTGCCCCTACAGTCCCTGGGGCTTCTCCTTCTTTAATAAGAACACCCTCATTTAAGAATCTGCTTCTCCTTGCAAAATAATTGTTGTGCTTTCTTATTAATGTTTCTCATTAGCAACCAGAAAAGCATCTTATAGAATTGTGAATCATATCAATGGTGGCATTTTCCACCCTTTGCTATGGTTTCTAGGAAACTGAGAGCCAAATTTATAATCACCACTAATTAGTGTAGAAGATCTCTAGGTATGTCCAATGGCTCTACATGCCTTTATTATATTTTCCTACCCTTTTGATCTCTTCATATTGTTTCCTTTGCTTTTTAAATAATATAGTGATCATTTTTGTAAGCCACTTTAAGGTTGTAAAGGAAGAAGGAGGAAAGGGAGAAAGAAATCCAAAAAGGAAGCATTTTCCAGGGAAAGAATCTTTTTGATTCCTTTGGTAGGTTTTATGTCAGGTATTAGGGAGCCACTAAATATTTTTTAACTGAAGATCGAACTGGCAAGCCAGTTTTATATACAACACAGAAAATCTAACACAATACCAAAAGCTGAACAATTTAAATATAAAATACATAATCTTTATATAAAAGCAGTTACCTGCTATACACATGTGACAACATTAATTAAAAACTATAACAAAAGTGAGTAGTTGGCTTCAAATTAATTACCCAATTGCCTTAATTCTGTCATGGCACCAAGTCGGTATTCATTACTGTAGATCAAGAAATTACATTTATTGGATATCAGTGTAACTACAAGAATGAATTGAAATTTTCCAATCTTAGCAAATAAAAAGAGAGAGAAATTTTTTAAATAGGAAAGTTGATTTTGGGTTTGATTAATACTGGTAAAAGTACATGTTACATTTTACTAAAGTCTGCAATGAAATGGTAATTTTAATGCTGAATATTCTAAAGCCTTGAAATAATTCATAGAATTTTAAAAATCAATGTGTGTTAGTTGTTTGCCCTAAAGACTTATTGGTGTGAAATTGATTTGCAACTGGAGTTAATTCATGTTTGTAACCTGGCAGTCAGAATTGTGAACTTGTGCAACTTTAAGACAATTAGATGTTTTGCAGGAAATCTCTCTTCAGGCTCTGAAATTGTGACATTCATTAGCATATAAGGAGAAAGTGAGTGGGCACCATTTAAAAGGGGTTATTTTTATGTTGCTTTAGAAATGCAAATGAGAATAATACTCAACTTTATTGCTTGACTGACAAAACGGTGATTATTCAGTTAGTACTTTGATTAGATCAGGAGCACAGTGAATATGAGCTGGAACTCATCCTGTGTTGAAAACCACCCCGTGCCTCCTGGGGCCACAGGTTTGACCTCAAGCTGGAGACATCACAAACTACCAGAAGGAAGAAGACACATTTATATTTTGAAAGCAATGGTCTCTTGCAATGTGTGAAATTTTCTGGTTGTGGCATTAAGTTAGCAATCTTCTATATGTGATCCTATAGATCTTCTAAAGTGCTCCTAACACAACTTCGACTACCACCACCATGGGATGCTGGAAAATTACGGTTTATGGAAAAAGTATGATATGAATCAAGTCTTGACTTTCCCGCTTACTGGCTGTATGACCTTGAAGAATTTATGTAATCTCTCTGAACCTTCAGTTTTGGCATCTGAAAATGGTATTTTTCTTAAGATTATAGGTAATCTTCAGAAAAACTAAGTAAAACTCTTAACACAGTATTTGCACATGGTATGCATAGATAAAATGATAAATGTGTCTTTAGTCATCACAAGTATCCTGAGAAGTAGGTACTTATTATCCAAAGACTGATACTTAATTGCTATACTCCATAAGTTTCTTTTTTTTTTTTTTTTTTTTTTAATTTTTTTTTTTATTGGATTTTAGGTTTTGGGTTACATGTGAAGTACATACAATATTTTTACATAGGTACACACG
>CAUYQU010093218.1:0-26044 GCA_963574635.1 Cheracebus regulus | reverse complement strand
CACATGGCAGGAGTTCATTTCCTTTGTAGGGACACGGATGAATCTGGAAACCATCATTCTCAGCAAACTGACACAAAAACAGAAAACCAAACACTGCATCTTCTCACTCATAGGTGGGTGTTGAACAATGAGAACACATGGGCACAGGGAAGGCAACATCACACACTGGGGTCTGTTGGGGGCTGGGGGGTTAGGGGAAGGACAGCGGGAGGTGGAAAGATTAGGGAGGGATAACACTGGGAGAAATGCCTGATGTAGGTGACAGGAGGATAGAGACAGCAAACCACCATGGCATGGGTATACCTATGTAACAATACTGCAAGATCTGCACATGTACCCCAGAACTTCAAGTACCATTAAAATAAATAAATAAGTAAATAAATGTCACTACAGTGATACGGTAAATATTTGAGGTGACACATGCTAATTACCTTGATGTGATCATTCCATAATGTACATATGTGTCAAAACATTATACACCCCATAAATATAGATAATTGTCAATTAAAAATAAAACTTAAAGAAATTAAAAAGTAAAATTTGCCTTTTACACCACCACTTGTTCTTCCATCTTTCCTTAAAGGTATACAGACAGGTCCCAATTCTTCTTGCAGGCACATCTGGGGCTTGTTCATCTTTGTAGTCAGGTGGCATCTATCAGTGCCTGTCTCAACCGGTCCTTAGCCAGATTTTCAAATCTCCCTCTCTTTCCTTGGGAGAGGCTGAGAAGATCAACAGAGTCCAAAGAGAAATGAGACAAATATTTGGAATTGCACTTCTGAGTATTTAACTCCAGAAATATAGGAATTTTGTGTAAATTTACTTCATTGAGTAATCCCTTATGCTGAAACACAAGGCTGTGTATCTCAACTGAGAAAGGGCTTTAAAGGCAGACAAAAGGCATCTGTGTCCATGCGGCCATGTGCTTTACTTTCTATTTTTCTCACATACACACCAGCTAGGATTCCACGAACACTCACAGTATTCCAAACACATAATCACTTAAAACATACCGTATGTCAAAAAGGATAATTTAATCCTCATTTCAACTCTATGAAGTAAATACTATCATTATTCTCATTTTACAGTTGAAGAAACTGAGGTTTGAGGCGTTTATGTAAATTTGTCCTCCATCACAACTCCTAGGTGGCAAGAGTTAGAATTTGAATATAGGTCTGTCTGATTTCAAACTTCTAACCATGGCGATATTCTGCCTCCCAAGAGAGATTAAAATAGACAGTTGAGATTCATAGAAATTTGTCATAGAAAATGCGGCCCTGGGGAGAAGAAGGTTTCAAAATAGTCATGAGTAAGTTTCTATGTGGGCCTATATATTTCTTGTTTTGACCATATTCCTATTCTACTCTTGGCATCTCCATTGCCAACATTTGTCTTTCTTTTGAAAAGCTGCCCTTTGTTTAACAGAAAAACCTAGAACTCTTCAGAATCAAAAAGACCAAAATAAATGTCAGGCGTTTAAGAAAAAATAGAAGTTCTGAGTCTTTTTCTCAGAAAAGCACGTATTCTGACAAGTTATATTCTAGATAAAATTGCTTCTTGACTCTAAGCACCTAGGACTTGTTTTTAAAAAAAAAAAAATTCTTAAAAATTTTCAAGCATTCATTAAAGAAGAGAGAAACGTAAAATAAACTTTACAAATCTATCACCCAGTTTCAACAGTTACTGACACATCACCAATCCTGTTTCATCTAATCCCCCTACACCCACTCTGTTTGCTGGTAATTTAAAGTAAATCTCACACATCTATCATTTTCCTTGTAAATACTTCAAGGCATCTTTAACTGTTAAGAACATTTTTAAAAACATAATCACAATGCCATTATTATGATTTTAAAAATGACAGTAATTTCTTAACATCATCTGAAACCTAATCATACTCAAGTTTCTGCAACTGTCTCAAAGATGTCTTTTCTCAGTTGGTTTGTTTCCATAAAAATCCAAACAAGATTCAAATATTGTATTTGGTTATACTTCTTAAATCTCTTAATTTAAAGCATAAATTGACTCCCTCTCCTTCTTCTTTTTTATGCTATCTCTTTGCTAAGACAAATGACTCATTTGTCCTATAGAATGTCACAATCATTTTGAGTTTCTGTGGTCACGTGTTTCTCTAGGCTTTAGATTCCCATAAACTGAAAGTTAACTCTAGAAGTTTGATTAGTTTCAAAAATAATATGGTAGTCATTTCATTTTTTAAAATAAGAGGAGGCATGCAATATGTGGCAGTCTCACTTTGAACGGTTTAATAATTTTAAGATTTATCACTGAGTTCAGGGTTCACTGGTGTGATTCTTCCAATTTTATACCTTCCCATCCACCCTTCTCTTTCACCTAATGGTTTCAAACAGCTACTGATAATTTTAAACATCACTGACCCATTATTGCATTAGGAGCTGCAAAATGGTGCTTTGTAACTTTTTTTTTTATTATTATTTTTTATTTTTAACAGGGTCTCTCTGTCACCCGGGCTGGAGTGCAGTGGAGCGATCTCAGCTCACTGTAACCTCCGCCTCCCAGGTTCAAGTGATTCTCACACCTCAGTGTCCCCAGTAGCTAGGACTACAGGTGCTCGCCACCACGCTCGGTTAATTTTTCTATTTTTAGTAGAAACGGGGTTTCGCCATGTTGGCCAGGCTGAGAACTCTATTTTTATTTTTCAGCAATAAAAAGGTATAAAGTGCTGATCATTCTATAATGTGGATGAAGCTTGCAAATATGCTTGGTGAAAGAAGCCAATCATAAAAGAGTACATATTTAACTAAAGTTTCCATTTACATAAATATCCAGAAGATAGGCAAATTCATAGAGATAGAAAAAATATTAGTATTTGCCGAGGGCTATGAAGGTGAAAGAGAATCGGGTGTGACTAAGGAGTGCAGGGCTTCTTTCGGAGTTGATAAAAATATTTTAAACTTGGGTTGTGGTGATGTTTGAACAATTTTGTGAGTATAATAAAAAACCCTTTATTAAATGGCTGGGTTTCATGGTATATGAATTATAACTCAAGAAATATGTTTAAAAGAACTTTCCTGGCTGGGTGCGGTGGCTCACACCCGTAATCCCAGCACTTTGGGAGGCTGAGGCGGGTGGATCATTTGAGGTCAGGTGTTTTGAGACCAGCCTTGCCAACATGGTGAAACCCTGTCTCTACTAAAAATACAAAAAAATTAGCCAGGCAGTAGTGGCGTGCACCTGTAATCCCAGCTACTCGGGAGGCTGAAGCAGGAGAATCACTTAAGCTTGGGAAGCAGAAGTTGCATGGTGAGCTGAGATCGTACCACTGCATTCCAGTCTGGGCAAAACAGTGAGAGACCCTGTCTCAAAAAATAAATAAATAAATAAACTTCCTCTCAGTCATCCATTTGGTTGTTTTGAATACAATTTATACAGGAAAGTCTGGATAAATATTTCACTTTCCTTTCAGAGTAACGAGTTAGATACCCTAACAACCTTCAATCACATTAATGTCTTTCAAAGAATTTTTATGAACTCATGGATATTTACATATTCAATGTGTATATATCTATTGCATTCACTATTCTTTATGATGTGTGCATTGTTTCATCTGTGGCCACTGGACAGGTCTTCCAGGTAGCTCCTGAGTCATACTGACAGAACCCCAGCAGTCTTTGACAGTATCCCTGCTTTACTCCCCAAGAGCTGGAAATCAACCACTTCTCCAAAGAGACCTGGCTTTCTCTTAATAGGCAATGGTATTAGAAATCATAATCTGAGTGCTAAGGATGCTAACTGCTACTGAGCTGTCATTGCTTCAAAGACCTTTTCAGTGGACAGTATTAGGAAATACTTTTTAGAAAAAATCATAAATTCAAAGTACTATTTCCAATTCAAATTTAATAGTATAGTGTTTTGACTTGAATTTTATACTTCTATCTTGTTTTGGTTTTAGGCTGAAAATCTTGGTTTCTACTGACACTAACATTATGATTTTGAAACATATAAATGATATTTTATAATACCAATTTCAAAACAATATTATTTTTATTACAAAGTCTTACTTTCTTTACAGTTTTCTTTATTTTCAGGATGTATCACCTTCTATAGATGTAAAGTCAAAATATTATATTTGAACAACACTTATAATCCTTTCCTTTCTGTGGTTATACAACCAACTTGACATGTACTTGAATTGTTTTCAAGTTTTAAAAATTTGTTTTTTTCTTTATATAGAGATATCACTATATAGTCATACATACACATACACAACACACACACACGTGCAAGCGAAATCTTCATTCCTTTGTATAGATTCATGGCATACCTTTGTGTAAACGTACCATTGTTTATTCAACCAGTGTCCAATTGGTAGACATATAGAGCCCTTCTTATTGTAATTACATCCAACAATGTACCTATCAAATGATCTACAGAAAACAAAAAAGTACATTTTAAAGTCCTTCAGACTACTTCAACACTTTATTCTTTATTCACTAAAACTTCATTCATTCAGTCAAAAAGTATTTATTGAATATCAATTATGTGTCAAGTCACTGTCCTAAGAGCTGCAGATACAGAAATAATGTGGTGTCTGCCCAGAGAGCTTTCAGTCTAGACATAACCTGAATTCCATGTATCATGACATGCTGATAAATTATCTGCTAGCCGAACTAAACTAAAATTTTAGCAGCTAAAGCCCTCACAGCAACTCGAGCTATCCCTACAGAATTTTCCTTTAATTTTATCTGCTTCGAAAGATATCCTCATATTTTTAATGTTCGTAGTCAAGTCCAATCAGTAGATCAACAATCCAGTCATAGGATTTTAGGAATATGGATGCTCTGTAAGTAGACACTCCAGTGAAAAATAGCAAGGTCTAAGTCTCTCTCTACAGAATTGCAGAATGCTTCACTTTCTTAGCCCTCTACTCTCCAGAGTTGAGGAGAAAATAAACACCCTGAGAATTTTGTAACAGCTTTCCTAGTAAGATTTTGCCATCATATTCAATGACAACACATTAATGCTTCCTAAATTGTTTTTTCAAATTACATCCTCGACATAATACAGCACCAATAAGAAGTTTTCTCAAAAACTTCAGTACCAAAGTCATTTGAGGAAAGTGCTTACAAATTAATTGGAGAAAAAAAAGAGAAAATTAGAAGTGATGACAAGAGTGGATGAAGGTCATCAACCCCATAGAAGTAGTCATTTTATGGAAGGTAGTTACATCAGAAAAAGCCTAAGTCAGTGCTTCTCAAATTCTTATATCCATGCAAATCATCTGGGGATTATGTTAAAATGCAGATCCTCAGTTAGTAGGTCAGGGTGGGGCCTAAGACTCTCCATTTCTTTTTTTTTTTTTTGAGACAGGATCTTACTATGTTGCCCAGGCTGGTCTTGAACTCCTTGGCCTCAAGCAATTCTCCCATCTCAGCCTTCCAAAGTACTGGGATTACAGGTTCGAGACACCACACACAGCTGAGATTCTGCATTGCTAACAAGCTTTCTCAGGTGACACTAAAGCTGCTGGCCCATGGACCATAGTCTAATGGCCCAAATGCAGGTGAAGGTCTCCGAACAGAGGATGCTCTTACAATTCCTCTTTGCCATGTTCTCTCCACCTCCCATCCTTCCCCCATCTTCTAGGAATGAGTTAGTCCTCTAATTGTTGAAAATATAGTCATTCCTAGTCAGCAGTCTTTCCAAGGTAAAATTTTATGTACAGGATATCTGTTTCTGGTAAAATGGCTCATTAGGTTATCTGAAAACCTCCTGCTAAAAAGACATCTAAAATACTAGATAGCATATATCAAATATGGTTTTTAGAGGTGTAGTTGAGCTCACAAGAAAGGGAAGAAAATCTCTGGGGTTGAAATCAGAGAGAACTGTTAATCAAAGAGAACTGTAAACCAGAGGGTAAGTGCATCAGCACATGTTATGCAGCCTAGACCAGTCCCAGAGACCTCAGAAGTGAGGTTTTCATTCACATGAGGGAAAAAGATGGAAGATACCGAGTTTCTACGAGAAACAAGAATATTACATAAAGCCAGGAGAAGGTAATCCTCTAAGAAAACATAACTAGAAAACATTCACTTGCCACCATAGGGAGGTAAGAGTGAAGTCTATGTGACTCACCCTGGGCTCTGAGCAGAAAAATGTTTCCCTCTGGTAAGTTAAGTGTGCCTGTCAAAAAGCTACCGGTGGGAAATTCTGGTAAGATAGTTTTGGCTGTGGAAGCAAAGGTTTTGGATCTTTCCAAATCCCCACATAAAAATGGGTAGGGAGAGAGACAGTATTTACAACAAAATTAGGTTAGAATATAACCCCCAAATCCCAAAATACAAGTGAGGTGAGGACAGAGTATCAAGAGCCGGAGACCTGGGAGGTCTCAGCATCGAAGTGGAAAGCAGTACAGGGAGGCATGAGGTACCTGAATCATCTAAGGATCGGAGAACCCAAAGCAACCAACGAATGTTCACTGAGAAGCCCAGAGGGCCAATTTGAGAACAGCAGCAGCTAATACTGGGAAGGTTCTTGCCCACTTCAATCGTGGGTGAGTAAATGGGGCCCACAGGAAGTTCTGAAGGGGCTGGAACAATTATCAATGAACTCTCAAAACTGACCTGCTAGGGTTCCTTCCCAGGACAAGACTCCACAGTGAGGAGGAACTGCAAGGAACAGAATCAAAATTAAACAGGATAGGGACAATAGAAGTGAAGCAAAGGGCCGGGCGTGGTGGCTCAGGCCTGTAATCCCAGCACTTTGGGAGGCCGAGGCTGGCAGATCACTTGAGATCAGGAGTTCAAGACCAGCCTGGACAACATGGTAAAACCTCATCTCTACTAAAAATACAGGAAAAAAAAAAATTAGCCAGGCGTGGTGGCACGTGCCTGTAGTCCCAGCTATTCGGGAAGCTGAAGCACAAGAATCCCTTGAACCCAGGTGGTGGAGGTTGCAGTGAGCCGATATCACGCCACTGCACTCCAGCCTGGGTGACACAGCGAGACTCCATCTCAATCAGAAAAGAAAAAAACCTACGAAATATTGTTCCCATGAGAACTTCCTTAGGAATCTGCTGGAAAATGAGGCTCAGATAACTAAAATTACTAGGTAGATATTAACGTTAAGACTAGTGGTGAACATTAAGTGTGTCCTTATTGTTTATATAACAAAGATTTAAAGGACAGTGTAGTAAGCAATGCCAGACAGGTATTTAAATAACTTATGTAACCACTGGGAGGAATGAAGAAACTTCAGAGCCATGATGCATCAAGAAAGTGCCTAGCAAAAAAAGAGAAAACTGCAGCTATAGTTGCTGGGTCTATAACCCCAAAATTTCTGCTGTGATCCATACCAGAAAATGGATGCTTCATGGACCAGCTCTCCCTCAACTTAAGTCAATTCCAAATCCAAACCTCACTGATTAATGGACATTAATTCCTATCTAGACTCCTAATTGCAAAGGAATTGGAGAAAATGCAGTATTTAACTTCTGAGTTTCAGAAATATGGGAAGGCACACAAGGAGGTGCAGTTGAGGTTGAGCAACTCTATCTATAATTACCAAAAGGAACTTCCTTAAGGAGGCACGGACATCTTCCAAAAACCTACTGCAAATTTGCTACTTATCAGTGAAATACAAGGATTTAACATCAGTAACAAGAGAAGTATGATGTATTGAACATTGTGTTCTAAGTACAATAAAAGAAGGAATTATAAACATTGGAAAGAAACAAATGACTCAATTCTGTTAATATTCAAAAGTGTCATGACTGCCTACATAGAAAAATCTAAGATCATCGATAGGCCCCAGATTTATTAACAAAGCTCAACTAGTCTTATGAATATAAAGTATACAGCATTCAATTATATTCCATTATATCAGCAATAGGAAATTAGAATAAATTGGATGCAGTGGCTCATGCCTATAATTCCAGCTTTATAGAATTTTTTGAAGAGATATTAGAATAATTTTTAAAATACCACTTAGAAACAAATCTAGCAAAAGATATATAAGATCACTATTTAAAAAATCATAATATCTTCCAGCCTGAACACGGTGAAACCTCGTCTCTACTAAAAAATACAAAAATTAGCCAGGCATGGTGCCCCACACCTGTAGTCCCAGCCACTTGGGAAACTGAGGCACAACAATCACTTGAACTCAGGAGATGACCTCTGCACTCCAGCGTGCATGACAGAGAGACTGTGTCTCAAAAAAAAAAAAAAAAAAGATCTTAAAATCTTAAAACCATTTGGGGTGTAATTTAGCAACTTCTAGTAAGTTAGAAAATGCATACCTTAGAATTGGTGGGGGTGGGGGGTCTTAAAAAAAACAAAAGAAAAAGAAAATGCATATCTTACAGCCCAATAAATAAAATCCTAGGTTTATAACTAAAAACACTCTCTCAGATTGCACAAGAAGCTCACTGAAGTTTATAATAGTAAAGACTAAATATCTAAGTGACCATCAACGGGGAAACACATAAACGGTGGTATAGTCACACAATGAAATGCTGTACAGCAGTCAAAATAAATAAACAAGAGCCTCATTTATCAACATATTTTGTTTTCTTTTTATAAGGTAAACTATCAAAGACTACAAGTAAAACGTCTAGACATGCAAAATAAAATATGGCGACAGATACTGACATATGTATGTAAGTATGAAATCATACATGGGAATGAAATACATCAAAGTCAGGGTAGAAGTTACCACCAATAAGGGAAGAAGTGGAATGGGCTTGGGGTGACAAACACAGGAAGTTTCATCCACTTTTGTATTTTTTTTTTCAAGTATTATGAAATATTAATAGAACTAGACAGCAATGTGTATGTTCATATTAGTCTGTGTAGTTTTCTGTAAACTTGAAACATTTTATCATTTAAAAAAAGAATAGCATTAATAGCACAAAAAAGGTCTTTTACAGGACTTGGGCAATCTTCCCGTTCACTCATTTCAGACGTGGTACACACTCAGCCAGTTTCTACTCTCTAAGTGAGAGAAACTCAGCCACCTGTCTCTGCTTCCCCTCCCTACTATCAGCCTCGTTCTCCATCTCCTGTCCTCCCATGTGACCAGCTGCCGGTAAGATCAGACTAGAGCTTAGAGGACTGAAACAGCCCCACAGGCTTCCAGCTCAGGTCACCTGTTCCATCTGTGATATCAAAGGCAGGAGACAGGTAATAATAAAGCATCCCTTTGCTTTCCCTTCACCATTTTCTGCTATGTACTTATCTTCTTCAGTAACCTCTCTAGGAGAGGGAGGGATGTCTACGGATTAAGACAGATTCCAGCATAGCTGGTTCCCTGGATATGATATCATTTAAGGGGTGCCAATTTCAATCTCAGGGTGTGGTGAAAGGGGAAACTCCCTTGAGACAGTGAGGCTTGTTTTTGTTTTGTTTGCTGGGAACAGAAGTATTTGTACGTCCACCAAGAAGGTCAATAGCATCATTTGGTTCAGCCCAAGCTCTTTCTATGGAAAACTAATTGTGCTTGAGCTAAAAACTCCATAGAGATTAACTTGATTTTAAACTTCATTTATAAAAGGTCAGAAACAGCTCAACTTTCTATCCTCACTCTTTAGTAAAATTGTGTAGTGCTTCCTGCAATAAAGCATTAATATGTTCATTGTCACCACAGCATCAAGGTTCACAGCATTCTGCAAAATTTGATTTCTCAAAATTCAAAAACCTTGGCCTGAGCTCTTCAGCTTCCAAGAGATGGTCTCTTATGACCCAAAGGTTTACTTCTCATCTCAAAGTCGACAACAAGCAAATATCTTCCTTCATTCGGAATCCTGCACAGACCCTACAATGCCTTCCTGTTGCCCTCAGTGGGAAAACCAGACTCCCTAAGAGGACACAAATGGTCCTTCCTGATGTGAACCGCCACTAGAACCACATCCATCTTATTCCCCTCAGTATCATCTGCATCCGCCACAGTGCCAGATGCTTGATAAAGGCAAGAAGACATGGGACATCTGCTCCTCCCCATCCCAATCTCCCTCCAGCCTCTTGGGCTTCTACTGTACACGGGAAGTTAAAATATTTGGACATCTGCAGGAAGTGTGTTTGCTCTAGAAAGGAGATGCAGATTTTACTCTGATCTACGGTAGGTTGGAGAAAGTCAGCAAGGCTGACGAGATGTAAAGCATGGAGTAAGATGCAGCCACCCCTGGGACTTGCTTCCTCTATGGGAAGGCAGGATGTACAGGGAGACAGAGAATGGGGCCGGGTTGGGATGAGTTCTAGAGGCCTGGCCTTTCCTTCTGCCTCTTAATAAGCCCCTCACCCCTTGACCCCCTACCACTCAAATCATATCACCCCTAGTGATTTGGTACATTCTACCAAAGTGCAGGGTAAGTGTTTCCAATACCCCAATTCGGGTACCTTTGAGAGAATAACAATACTGAGGGGGCCCTTACTTTGTGCAATAATCTATTACATACATCTCAACCAATCTTCACCATAACTCTATGTGACAAGTACTGACACTGGGTTGAATTGGTTTAACCGTAACTATTCACCAAATAACCAGAAAGATCTTTAAAATATAAATAAATACAATCATAACCAATCCCTAAAACCTTCAAATAACATACAAGTTCCCTGAGGTGGTTTCTAAGGCCCATGTGTTCTGGCCCTGCCCACCTGTGTCCCCTCAGCTCATGCCACCCTCTCCCTTGCTCCCTGTGCTCCAGCTCACCTGCATTTTCTCTCTCAAACTCCCTTCCTAGAGAAAGCCGGAAAGGTAGATCATTGCCATAGGCCTTGAGTGTGTACTTTATTCTACAGGGATCAGCAACAGCTGGAATACACAGAGAGTAAGACCTAAAAACAGTAGGTGATTTGCATATCCCATAAAAATGCACTCAAATATTACTTAGGTGACTCCAATGAGCTACAGACCTCAATACGCAGCAGCATCCCGTAAGCCATCTCCACCTGGATCTACCACACACTTCAGCTCCTCAGTACTCTTTCCCATGCAGGCACAAATTGAATGCCTGAGACATCCTAGACGCTTCTTTAAACCCTACACTTAGCCAGTCATGCTGACAACATGCTTGAATAGTCATTCCTCTTGATTCCCAAAGCCACATCTTTAATTCAGGCCCTCATTTCTCACTTAAGTTAGGACAAAAATCTAATTGGTCTCCCTGGGCGTAATCTTCCTTCCCCTCCAATGTATCCCCCAAACTATAACCAGAAAAATCTTACTAAAATACAAATTGAAAGATATCAGCCTTCCAACTAACTCCTCTCCCCAAATCCCTAATTACCATATTAAAAACTGCAACTGGCCATCACAGCATTGAAAATAAAATTCTAACAGATTCCAAAGCTGTCTGTGATCTTCCTCCACTCTAAGCTCCCATATTCTAGTCATGTTAAATGACTTTAAGTGCCTCAGATTGTATCCCATTTTCACTCATTTGTCAAAGGTCATCTTTGCTAAATAGCTTTCTTAGAATAGCTCCTTCTTCATGAAGACTGAACACAAATGTCCTATGTCTTCTATGACACCTACCTAATCATGGCACTTTGATGATTATAGGTGACTAAAAGTCAATTTATCAGTTTACTACAAAGTTCTGAAGGCAAAATGTCTCATTTCTTTATCTGTACTGCCTGACACTAGGGGGACCGAATAAATATTCATATACTTTGTCTTAGAAGGTACTTCAGAATTAATTCTGGTTCTTTCTCCATCCTTTCACTGAATATCTGTTACGCTCTGTAATCAACTTGCTGAGTGAAGGTCCAGTTTCTTGAGTATCTCCTGTGATGGGGAAATCACTTATTAAACACCGACACCAAGAAGGCCTCATACTGGACATTATACACAGAACTCCAACAGAAGTAGCTCACAGCTCAGCCTGACACCTGACAAGAAGACCAAGCCCCTGCTGTGGCTGCAGCTGGAAGCTTCTGACTTCCAGATTGTCACAGGTCTCAGAAACACTTGGCAGAACAGATGAGACAACTGCTAGAATTGGGCATGGGAAGAAGAGCCCTGTACTCAGCAGAGAGGAGATACACTGGCCTAAGGTTAATGTCCAGGAGGCCCCTCGAGTGGGCACATTCAACCAAATAGGAAAGCAAAGTCTGCTAAGATTCAAATCCTAACCAGATGTAATTTTATCAATGTTAAGTATAAATATTTAAACTTTTAGTCTGGGCACAGCAGCTCATGCCTGTAATCCCAGCACTCTGGGATGACCTGAGCTCAGGAATTTGTGATCAGCTTGGCCAAAATGGCAAAACCCTGTCTCTATGAAAAATACAAAAATCAGCCAGTCATGGGAGCATGTGCCTGTATTCCCAGCTACCAGGGAGGGTGAGGCAGGAGAATCACTTGAGCCCAGGAGGCTGAGGTTGTAGTGAGCCGAGATTGTACCACTGCACTCCAGTCTGTCTCAAAAAGAATCTGTTGCCCAGGCAGACAATCATTTCTAAATGATTAAAAAAAAAATTTAATCATTTAGAAAATCACTATTTAAAAACAATAAAGTTGGAACATTTCCAACAGTTAACACTGCTGGGATTTCCCCAGAACCCTTCAACATCATGTTGTCAAAAAGAAAAAGCCTAATGACATCATTTTGCCCTAATGCCAGAAGAATGTAAGTGAAAGGAGAAAAAAATATTTGAATAAATTATTTTATTGATGGAGATTAGTTACTCAGATATTAACTGGCTGTAGGCAAAGGGAAGAAACATCGTGAAGTCAGGTTTGTTGGTAAAGGGCAGATGGTACTAAACACTCTGCCCAACAAATATTCAGAATCCAGGGTTTTCATATTTCTCCATGGTTCAATTTCTCACAGGTCACTTTCCATTCAAAGGATTCTGGAGACCAAATAAGACAGGACCATTTCACGTATCAACCCAGAGTCTTTAGGTCTTCTCTCAGCCAAGGCATCCAGTGAAAATACAATTTATTTTTCGGATTCCTCTGGAGGATTAATAAGTCTCTTTCGCATTGCAATGCCATGCTCCCTGCTCTTGTTCCTCTTTTCTATGTACTGGAAAATAAAAGGAAGAGGGGGGAGAAGAGAGAGCAGATTATGTAACTATAGCAGTTTACTATTTAGAAATATTTGCAAGATATAAATGTTCTTTGAGGTTAATAGAGGTTAAATTTTTTAAAAATGTTCTTACTGACAGAATTCTTATATTTTATTTAACTAAACCTGAGATTGGAAATAATGCCCTTGGAGAATATCTAATATTGCACAATTTAACTCAATACAGTACAGCATCTACATCCTAATAGGTGCACAAATGATTGCTCAATTTCTTCCCAAAATATAAATTAAGTAAGTATTTAAGATGGATAAATTCTGTCCATGTTCTCAGGGGCTTACAGTCTAACAAGTCCTCTAACTTCTGCTGAGCACCCCTAGTTGAGGGGCTCACTACTTTGAGAGGTAGCCCGTCTAACTGTTGGAGAATTCTAGTTTTTCCAAAGTTTTTCATTTTAAACCAAGAAGTGCTTTCCTGTAAACTACCACCTTTTATTTCTTCTTGTCTGCTATAATTTTCAAACATTTGATTACAGATAACCCACTTACTACCTTTCGGGCTGAACATTACTGGTTTCTACAACTGTTGCACAGAAGATAGCCTCTGTCTTTTAATATCTAACCTATAAAATCACTTTTATTCTATAAAGTACTTTAACATCAATGCCCCTTACCGCCCCTCCCTCCAAAAAAATCACAACCAAAACTGAATATAGTGCTCTAGTCACAATGACAGACATGGACTACAGTGGGCCTAGGTCTTATAATCAACTCACATTATATTTCTTTAGGTATCATCAAAATAGTAATCGGCTCTTAGCAACCACATCCTAATGACTCATATGAAAATCCACAGTCAGCTGAACTTTCCAAGGTTTCTTCATCATGAACAGTTAATAAACCTGATAGTCCTCCCCAAATCCCATATTTCTTAAATCAGCTGCAATATAGATAGTTTTCATCTCAAGGGGTTTTCAGCCTAGTATTCTTATCTGGCCAGCAGGTTATAAATAACAGGTGACACAGAGCCTGGCACTTAGATATTCTCAAATAGCCTACATTTAAAGAAGAGAAACTTAATTGTTTATATATATATATATATTTATATATATATATATATATATATATATATATATATATATATATATTTATATGTTTATATACATTAATCCAACACACTTCAAAGGCAAATGAATGTGTTTTCTCCTGGGAAGAAGAGGAAAAGGGTAAAAGTAAATTCAAATAGAAAAACTGAAAACATGTTAACAGTTAAACATCAAAATCTTTTAGGAGCCACAGATCTGGAGAGCAAGGCCACAAAAATTAAAGATTAGTGATACAGAGCTAATCGGGGACGAACCCTGCCACCCAAGGGAGAGTAATGTGGAGATTCATGACTTTGAGTTACTACACTCTTCTGGGTCAGTAACTTCAAATATAAGAAGCTGGGCTAGGCTGGGCATGGTGGCTCACGCCTGTAATCCCAGCACTTTGGGAGGCTGAGGCGGGCGGATCACGAGGTCAAAAGATGAAGACCATCCTGGCCAACACGGTGAAACCCCATCTCTACTAAAAATACAAAAATTAGCTACAGGCATGCGCCAGCCGCCTGTAGTCCCAGCTACTTGGGAGGCTGAGGCAGGAGAACTGTTTGAACCCGGGAGGTGGAGGTTGAAGTGAGCTGAGATCACCCACTGCACTCTAGTCTGGCAATAGAGCAAGACTCTGCCCCACAAAAAAAAAAAAAAATGTTGGGCTAGACAATCTTTAAGGAGTTTTCTTAAAACTTTTTCTTAAAAGTTTTGATTGAAGGATTCTAACATATTTCCTAGAATGGTAGTTTTCAAACTTTTTTTCCTTCCTTGTCAAAAGGCTACTTCAAATTACACATGAAGCACCAAGCCCCTTCAAAGTTATTCGCTTTATCTATTATACATTAAATTTACTCATAAAGTTGTTGGGGGAAAAAATCAAAAAACACTATTCTAGAACAAGGAGGGATACCTACTGAGAAAAAGCTTTCATATATACTTTTAATCATTTCTACTGGATTACCCCCAGCAATCAGATTGAGAAGGGTCTTAAGGGTAAGTCTTCAGAAGTTAATACTTTGTAGCAGGCCGATAAAACAAGTTACAGAGCTAATTAAAATATAATCTACATTAAAATATGTGAAGACATCTCCAAAGGAAGTCAAGACGGTCCCTGAATAAAAGGGGGGAAAAGGTGAATACTAAGTTATTCACAAAACTCCATCAAACAATACAGACAGAATGAAAGGCCAATTAACCCCAAACAAAACAATTAAGAGACACAAAAAAGGATGCCACAAAAGTACTATTAGTGACTTTTTTTTTTAAGTAAGAACAAAAGGCCAGGTGCAGTGGCTCACACCTGTCATCCAACACTTTGGGCGGTCAAGGTGGGAGAACGGCTTGAGCCCAGTAGTTTGAGACCATCCTGGGCAACACACCAAGACTTCATCCTTTAAAAAAAATTTAAAAATAAAGAATAAAAGCAGTGACACAGCAGAGTCTCTGAAAGAAATGGCCATACACTTTTCTACTTAAAAGCTTCAAAGAATTAAGTAATCAGATGACACATGAAGCCAAGAGTAGCAGGAGAGCATTTAAAGCAAGCGTTAAGAGTAGAGAAGAAACACATCAGTGCAGACTCAAAGGATTAGTGATGGACAAGCACACAGAAAAGTATCTACAAATCAGGGAATAAAGCAACATAAAACTACATAGAGGACTTAGAAACTAAGTAAAGAAGAACACATAAAATGTATATGAAAACAAAGTCAGACAAATAAGAAAAATATCTCCAACAGTCTACCAAATAGTCACTAACAGATCTCAGGCCAGCTAAGAAGACAATTTCATATGAAGATCTGACAAAGCAGTGGCAAAATTTCTGAACTCTAGGGGGAAAAAATCTAAACACAGGGAAAAAGCTACGTTATGTAGCTGCAAGTATGTAAAAAACAAACAGCTATACCAAATAAAATAGATGAGCTACATTTCTCCGTAAGCTTACTATATTACTATTTTTATTATTATTTTTGAGACAGAGTCTCATTCTGTAGCCTAGGCTGGAATGCAGTGGTGTGATCTGGGCTCACCACAACCTCCGCCTCCCAGATTCAAGTGATTCTCCTGCCTCAGCTTCCCGAGTAGCAGGGACTACAGGCACCCACCACTGTACCTGGCTAATTTTTTTGTATTTTTAGTAGAGTTGAGGTTTCACCATGTTGGCTACATTTGTCTCAAAATCCTGACCTCAGGTGATCATCCACCTTGGCCTCCCAAAATGCTAGGATTACAGGCATGGGCCACTACAACCAGCCAATATTATCTTTTAGAGATAGGGTCTCACTCTTGTTACCCAGGCTGAAGCACAGTGGCGACCCAGATAGATAGTTCACTGCAGACTTCAACTCCTGGGCTCCCTAGTGATCCTCCCATCTCAGCCTCCAAGTAGCTGGGACAACAGATGCATGCCACCACAACTGGCTAAATTTTAAGAGACTCCTTAAGAGACAGGGTCTTACTATATTGCCCAGATTGGCCTCAAACTTTTCACCTCCTGTAATCCTCCTGTCTCAGCCTCCCGAGAAGCTGGGATTACAGATGCCAGTTCATAAGCTTACTATTAAAATAGAAATACTGCCCTAGATATAGTTTTCATATACACTGATTTTTTCATACAAAGGACAAATATGTTCAATAAGTCATTTAAAAACACTAATAAGGCTGGGCATGGTGACTCATGTCTATAATCCCAGCACTTTGGGAGGCCAAGGTGGGAGGACTGCTTAAGGTTAGGAGAACGAGACCACCCTGGACAACACAGCACAACTCTTACCTCTACAAAAAAATGTGTAAAACCTTAGCCACAGTGGTACACTCCTGTGGTCCTAGCTACTCAGGAGGCTGAGGTGGGAGGATCACTTGAGCTTGAGGCTTCAGTGAGCTATGATCACCCTACATGCTGCCTTGCACCTGTAGTCCTAGCTGCTCAGGAGGCTGAGGTGGGAGGATCACTTTAGTTTGAGGCCTCCATGAGCTATGATCACCCTGCTGCACTTCAGCTTAGGTGACAGAGCAAGACTGTCTCAAAAGAAAAACATAAACTATTACTCTTGATTCAGAACTCCAAAATGTTCTTTGAACAGTAAAGGTAAGTGTAACACTGAAAAGGAAATCCAGGAAGGGGGAAAAAAGGCCTGAGCTGAAAACAAAATCAAAGAAAGATGCTGGACAACTTCAAATATTATATTTAAATCTTTCATCTGAGGCAAAAAAAAAAAAAAGTTCAAAAATAACAAAAATGAAAGTTGAAAGGCAAAATGTTAGACATCATTTATTTTTAAAAGATCTGGACACAAAAAAATCTGATGCACAAAACAGAAATTGAATCAAATTTATTTTCAAAGGTTTAAAATGCACTCTGCTTGGTTGGCAGTACCTGGAAAAAGACAATGAACTATGTACTTTGGCTATGTGCCCAAGTCCAAGTCATAGCCTAAAATCAAGTTCAGGAGATGACAGTCTTCCAAAACAAGTCAAATTAGATCCCTATGGCTTACACAAGCATAACTACAAAGAAATTCAGAATGTTAAAGCTGAGAAGAGCCTAATTCTAAACTCCTCAATTTATATGTGTGTGTGTGTATATATATATGTATGCCCAGAGAGTTTTAGTTACCTGCCAATCAGCTAATAGGTGACTGATAGAAGTCTTTCTGCAGGCCAGAGATGCAACTTCCTACACATTAAAATTCATCCAGATGACCTATAGTAATTATCATAAAGGAAGTTGTTTTTCCTCATTTGTGTTCATGGCAAAAAGGCTATGTTCTAACACTGTCCCCAGAAAAGCTTTCACTTCTTCTCTTTAACAGAGAGAAGGTTATACACGTAAACTCAATTGTCTCTGTTAAACTAAAACTTGGGAAAAATTCAATAATGGCAGTAATATACAATATTCAAAAATGATCTTTTCTATTGTTCAACCGTATCCATCCTTTGACAATTTTCTTACCTCTTCCTTCAGGCATTTTCTCACCTCCCGATCAAAATCATTACAATGACCAAAAAATTTCAGAATGTTGTGCTAAAAGAAAGAAAAGGAGTAAAATATTTCATCCCACAGTATGCCAAGGTTTAGGGCACATAAACTTTAAATACTCCTACAGAATGAGTTTACAGTGTTACTTTGTTAATAAACAAGTAATAGTTAAATCACATGTATAAAACACATTTGGCCATTGAACAACATGGATTTCAACTACATGGATTTTTTCCAGTAAATATATTGAAAAAGTTTTTGAACATTTGTAACAATTTTTAAAAACTCACAGATGAACCACCATAGCCTAGAAATCTTAAAAAAAAAAAAATTTAAATAAAAGGTACAGCATAAATGCATAAAACA
Organism: Cheracebus regulus; assembly: GCA_963574635.1. Lineage (NCBI taxonomy): Eukaryota > Metazoa > Chordata > Mammalia > Primates > Pitheciidae > Cheracebus > Cheracebus regulus. The sequence continues at coordinate 7,593 of CAUYQU010093218.1, read as the reverse complement.
TGTAAATACTAGTCTATTTTGTCATTTACCACCATCAAACATATACAAATTATAAAAAGTTAAAATGTACCAAAACACACACAAACACAAAACATAGATGGCACCACTCAAAGTTGAGAGAAATGTAAGCAAACATAAAGATGTATCAAACCATAACTACATTAACTGCAGTATATACTACACTACTGTAATAATTTTGAAGTCATCTTCTATTGCTATTACAGTGGGCTCAAGTGTTACAAGGATCCACTTAAAACACCCTGGGATACCAATAACTACATAGCAAGCAGGTCATGTTTACTGCAATAACCATAAACCTTTAATAACACCATGGGACCCACACGAGGTGCCTCTGGTAATGCTCGAAGTGCTCCCAAGCAGCAGAGAAAAGTTACGACATCACAAGAAAAAGCTGAGTTACTTGAAATGTACTATAGATTTGGGTCTGCAGCTACAGTTGTCTACCATTTCAGACTGACATATGTCATCCTGTAAACAGAGGACGTAAACTTACAATATGGATAAATACAATATGGTACTATAAATGTATTTTCCTTATGATTTTTTCTCTAGCTTACTTTATTGTATGAATACAATATATAATACATATAACATACAAAACATGTGTAAATCAACTATTTATGCTATCAGTAAGGCTTCCAGACAACAGGAAACTCTCAGTCAAGTTTTCAGGAAGTCAAAAGTTATATGGGGGTTTTCAACTGCGTGGGATTAGTGCCCCTAACTCCCAAGCTGTTCAAGGTTTCAACGGTATACAAAAGAACAAATTATCCTGGTTCTTCTTAAAAGGAAGGAATAAACGTTCTACAAGTAGAAACAAAGATTTAAAGGCTTTTTCTAGATAAAATGGAAGCCAACTTAATAACTCACCAAAATCTCACAGTGTAAAAGTTTTATCATAACCTAACACTCCTTTCATAAGGGAAATGTTAAAAATCACAGCACAATCTATTCTCTATTACAGGGACTGGTGTCAAGCTGCAGCGTGACCACACTGCCATACACAGGCAATGAATAATTTCACTAGCAAACACTGTCCTGTAAAAGAGTTATCTAATGAATGCCTAGTGCTGGAGCCCTTTTCTCATTTGCTCCCATTCAAAATGCCACCAACATACATCAAATACATAACACGGCTGGGCGCGGTGACTCACACCTGTAATCTCAACATTTTGAGAGACCAAGCTGGGAGGATCACCTGAGGTCGGGAGTTTGAGGCCAGCCTAACCAACATGGAGAAATCCCATCTCTACTAAAAATACAATATTAGCCAGGCGTGGTGGCACATGCCTACAATCTCAGCTACTCAGGAGGCTAAGGCAAAGAATCACTTGAACCCAGAAGGCGGAGGCTACAGTGAGCCAAGATCATGCCATTGCACTCTAGCCTTGGCAACAAGAGTAAAACTCCATCTCTAAAAACAAAACAAAACAAAACCCACATAACACTATCATTAGATGCTCTATAAAGGTCATATAAATAAGACACTGATTTACCATATAAGGAAATGTGCCTGAAGTTCAGTCTGCTTTGTTTCAAAAATAAAATAAAAATCTCCTAGTTGTTTCAAGTCCTATTACCATTACTGTGGTAAAAAGTATGAGTGCTCTAAAGCAGGTGAAGCTGAAGCCTGAAGTTAAGAATCTGACTTTTAGTAAGGACATAATTAGTATGTTTACACTTCACGATTTTCAAGGGTGGGTCAGACAGCATGGTGATCTGCTTTATAATGGCATGTCATAAATGCTGAACTTGGTAGTTGTAATAATAAGCACAAATTTTCCTTTTTGTTCTAATTAAGGCCTTCATGGAAACCAGACAACACATAATTAATAAGCTATGCCTCATGCTATTTTTTTTCATGCTTTACCACCACTTTAAATGAACGTTTCAGGTCCACACTGAAACTGGTCAGGTTTTCTGGGAAGCATTTAAGATAGACTAAAGTCTGCTATTTGTTACCTAATGACCTTTACAGAAAAAAATTTTTAATTAAAAAAAATTTTTGTACTTTTTATTTTGCTTTATCATTTCCAAAGAATAAATATTTCCTGTGTATTTCTCCTATACTACTTCCTCAACAACAAATAAACATGACAATGCATTTCTTCCCCTTCTAGTCAAGTAAAAATAATAGAAGGCAATATTTCATAGTTTACATTTATTCATATCATTCCACAAATGTACATCTTAATTCAAAAATCCATGACAAAAATTAATGTACATGCTTCCTTTTACCTCAACATTAACTAAGCTAAAATGAGAATTATACTCTTGTGATGCTACATGAAATATATTAGACACAAATGCCCCAGAGAAATTGGTGGAAAAATTTTCCGAGGGCTACAATTTTCTTATACTTTCATGGAGTAAGTCTCTAGTGCCTGGTGTCTATTTCTTGAGAACCAAAACAACTGAGTAATTGAATAAGTCAATCAACAGACATCTGAGAACCCTTTTGGGAAGATCAATGTCCCAGGCACCAGGGATACAGAAGTGAGCAAAGTGGACCTGGGCACTACTTTCACAGTACATAATCAGAGGGAAAGAGACAAATAAGAAGTGACGGCCATAAAGCAGTGTTTCTCAAAGTGTAGTCCAGAGACACCCAGGGGTTCCTGAGATCTTTTCAGGGAATGTACAAACTATCTTCTCAATAATACAAAAACATTTATTTTGTTCATTTTTGTCCTCGCACAGGGTATAGTGGAGTTTTCCCGAGGCTATATGAAGTCTAATATCACAACAGATTGAATGTAAAGGCAGACATGACAATTCAGGCATATTTTATTAATTCAGGCATTTAAAAAATGCAAAAGCAATGCCATTCTTTTTGTTTTTTTCTGGTTTTGAAAACAAGATTTTCGTGAAAAATAACTATGCTAACATGTAATCATAACATGTAAAAGTGTAATTTATCATTGTAACTTTTTAAAAGAAATTTTTTAATTTATCAGCCTTCATCATTTCTAATCCAATAAATATTGGCAGATACCACCCACATAAACAATAGCTGCCTGGTGTCCTCAATAATGTTAAAGAGTACAGAGGAGTCCTGACACCAAAAAGTGTGAGAACTGCCACAAAGTATGTTTGATGCTACCCAAATAGAGTGATTGTGCCGGGACAATCTATGTCAGGAAAGGGAAAAGGAAATGACCAACTAAGCTGAAGAAAACCCGAAGGATGACAAAACCTGGTTTAATAAACAGTAAGTGGAAGCAGGAGAAATGCTCTAAGTTCAGCAAAGGAAAAAGCAAGTAGAAAGGCTTAAAAGACAGAAATACCATTCTCCCATATATCTGCAAAAAGAAAAAAAAAAGAGCGAGCACAGGAATGAGGGGGAAAGAGCTGTGGGAGAGTGGTAAAACCTAAGACCTACTTAGGGATAAGTTTCATTAAGGACTTGAAACACAAGGCAAGAAATTTATAATGCATTCTATGGGCAAAAGGATCTATTTATAAGGTAACAACGGGCCAGGTGCAGTGGCTCACGCCTGTAATCACAACACTTCGGGAGGTCAAGGCTGGCGGATCACCTGAAGTCAGGCGTTTTGAGACCAGCCTAACCAATATGGTGAAACCCTGGCTCTACTAAAAACACAAAAATTAGCCAGGCATGGTGGCGGGTGCCAGTAATCCCAGCTACTCAGGAGGCTCAGGCAGGACAATCACTTGAACCCGTGAGGCAGAGGCTGTAGTGAGCCAAGATCACACCACTGCACTCCAGCCTGGGCAACAGTTAGACCCCCGTCTCAAAAAAAAAAAAAAAAAAAAGGTAACAATGATTAAACTTATTTTTGAAAGATCACTCTAAATGCAGTATGGAAAATGGACTTAGGCAAAGAAAACAAAACCACCAGGAGACCAGATAGGAGTCCTTTACAGGTGGCCCCAATAAAAGCATTGGCACAGACTATGGCAGTGGCACTAGCAAAGGAGAACAATGGTTCAAGAGAGATTCAGCAGAGAACGAACAGCACCTGGTAAAGGCTCACAGGAAGAGGTGAGGCAGATGGAGGAATTAAAGATGACATTGGCTTCCAGCTAAGAATGACAGCAGAGGTTTTTTAAAAAAGGTAAGATGAATTTGTGTCTGGACATGTTGAGTTTATTGGTAGAACAGTTAAGTCCACTATCTAGTTGAGATAAACAGATCTGGAATTCAGAGGAAATCTGAGCCAAAGATACAGATTTGAGAGTTACTGAAACCATTAAAGTGAAAGATTTTATGCAAGAAGGTGTAGCCTAGGGTAGACAGGAGTCTGTCAAGGACACTGAAGAAGGGCCAGAGAAACTTACAGAAAACCAGAGAAGAGAAAGGTATGATAGAAGCCTGTGGACGGCTGTTTTGAGAGGGAATCAAATGCTGCTGGAGAAAAGTGAGTTAACTACTGAAAACATCCACCAAATTTGGCAATAGAGAAGTCATTCGTCATCTTGGTCGTTTTCCGACTCTAGTGAAGGTAGAAGCCAATGTGTAAGAAGCAAGCAGTATCCTCTCAATAGCTAGCTCTGAAAGGGACGCTAACACAAAATACCAGAAGGCTGGGATTATGGAAAGGAATCTTATGTAGTCATCTTCTCAAGACGGAAAAACTGGACATTTCAAAATGCTAATAGGAAGAAGAGAAAAAGAGGGAAAATATAAAAATTTTTAAATGCTGGAAAAACCCAGTTTTTAGTGAATTTCTCTCTGGATAGTTGAACAAAAGGTAATTTTTGTTGGCTCTATACTTTCCTACCTTTTTTATACTACCTAAAATGATATTCATGTATCAGAAAAAAATACATAAGAATTTCCAAGTAGCTTTGAGGAAAACAGCTGTTCTAAATTCTGTATTTTAACTTTAGATGGAAAGAATATCTAAGTCTGGCTGACAAATGTAGGCAAAATAGGCCAGTAGATCAGAAGCCACCCATAGACACCTGAAAGCTGTGGAAATAACATTTGTCTGCAAAGATCACAGCAGAACTATAAAGCAGGAAAAGAATGATAAAAGCACAGCAAGGTAGGCTATTTGGAGATAAAACACTCATGCACTTCAAGTGGGCTGGAGAGTACTGCAGCATTCCAGCACAGACAGGGATATTCAGGTTGATGGCCTCATCAACAAAAGAGACTAAAACAGAATTACACAAACTCAGGGCTAGAAGACATCTTAAATAATATAATTCACTCATTTCATTAATTAAATAACTGAGATCAGGCCAGGCACAGTGGCTCATGACTGTAATCCCAGCACTTTGGGAGGTCAAGGCAGGAGGACAGCTTAAGGAGACCAGCGTGGGCAACACAGGAGAGCCTGTCTCTACCGAAAAAAAAAATAATTTAATTAGCCAGGCATGATGGCACACACCTGTAGTCCCATATGCTCAGGCAGATGAGGCAGAAGGATCACTTGAGCCCAAGAGTTCAAGGCTGCTGTAAACTATGATCGTGCCAGTGCACAAAAGCCTGGGTGGCAGAGCAAAACATACTCCCATAAATTTTTAATTAACTTTTTTGCCCCAGATTTAGACCTGCAGAATTATGGTTAAGTCACTAGGTGTTGTTGAGAGATGCGGTCTCACTCTCTTCCCTGAGCTGAAGTGCCACAGTGAGATAATAGCTCACTGCATCCTCAAACTCCTGGGCTCAATTTAACACTTAAAAAGTGAAAGTCTTCGGCAAGATCACTTAGGTAAAATATTTCTTGATGACAGGAGATGTCTTTAAAAATATTGGTCAATTTCTAACTTACAGAAAGTTACAAGAACAGTACAATGAATTTCCAAATGCTAACATTTCACCACATTTGCTTTATCCTTCTAGCTCTTAAATACACACACAAGCTTTTCTTCCGAACCAACCAATTAAGTTGCAGATATAATGCACATTTCCTTAAAAAACAAGGACTTAAATTTAAGTCCTCATACAATTACCAGAATTAGGAAATTAACATTAATATAATACTAGTACCTAATTTATAGACCTTATTCAAATTTCACCAATTGGCCTAATAATATCATTCATGCAAAAAGCAAAAAAAGTTGGGTGGGTTATTTTTTCCTGGTCCAGGATTGCCATTGTATTTACTCCTGGTCCAGGATTGCCATTGCATTTAGTTGTCATGTCTCTTTGGTCCTTTTTTTTCCCGCCAACTCTTAGAATTTTTTAAAATCTTTATTTGAAACAGCTTGTCTGTCTTTCATTAACTTGACACTTCAAAGAGTACAGGCCAGTTATTTTGCAAAATGCTCCCCACTTGAGTTTGTCTGCTGTTTCTTCACAACTTGATTCAAGTTATGCCTTTTTGGCAGGAATGCCCTAGAAGTGATGCTGTGTCTTCAGTGTATCACATCAAAAGACACATGGCAATTTGTCCCATTATTGATGTTAAGTTTTATTACCTAGGAAAGGAGCTACCTACCAAGTTTCTACACTGTGAAGTTATTAGCTTTTCCTCTGTAGTTATTATGGGGAGACATTCTGAGACCATTTAATCATGCAATTACTTTCTCAAACTTTTCACCCACTAATATAGGATCTATTAATGGTTACTGACTAAATCAATTATTACTACAATGGTTACCAAACAGTGATTTTCTAACTCTAGCACCCCTTTTATATTTTTGCTGGCATTCTACCATAAGGGAAACTATGCCTTTTCATCCATTTACATATTTATATGAGTTTGGACTCATGGAATTTTTTTTTTTTTAAAGACAGAGTCTCACTCCGTCACCAAGTTGGAGTGCAGTGACGCGACCTCAGCTCACTGCAACCTCCGCCTCCCGGGTTCAAGCAATTCTCCTGCCTCAGCTTCCCGAGTAGCTGGGATTACAGGTGCGTGCCACCACACCCAGCTAATTTTTTTGTATTTTTAGTAGAGACGGTGTTTCACCATGTTGGCCAGGATGGTCTCGATCTCTTCATCTCGTGATCCACCCGCCTCGGCCTCCCAAAGTGCTGGGATTACAGGTGTGAGCCACCCCGCAGCCCAGGGTTCACTTTGTTTTGTTTCTTTCTTTCAGGTGTCACACTCCTGCAGTCTGTTGTTTCAATATCTGAAAATAGTTGTTTTATATATTTTGTTCAGTTTATTCTTTCATGGCTCAAAGCAGAGGTTTGGAATATAAATTTTTTTTTTTTTTTTTTTTTTTTTTAGAAAAAGAGAGTAAAGGAGAAAGAAAAAGAAAGAAAGAAAGAAAGAAAGAAAGAACAAAAGAAAGAAAGAAACAGCAAAAGAAAGAAAAAAAGAATGAAAGAGAGAAAGAAAGAGGAAGTGAAAGAGGGAGAGAGAATGGGATTCTTGTTTTATTGCCCAGGCTAGAATGCAGTTTAAAAATGGGTATTAAAGACCTCTTTTATGCCAATAATTGTGCTTAACAATGGAGACAGGAAGGAATAGGGGATGAAAATAACACATAAGCAGCCAAGCAATATTTTATTTAAACCTGTGAAATGCTATGCAATTGCTGAGGAGTGATTTACTTCCAATTATGTGGTCACTTTTAAAATAGGTATAATGTGATATTGAGAAAAATGTATGTTTTGTGGATTTGGGGAGGAGAGTTCTGTAAATATTT